>MU716993.1:0-49980 GCA_026770625.1 Nicotiana glauca | reverse complement strand
CCCCCAATGACCCAAATTCGGGATTTTTTTTTTTGCTCATGGTTGGTAGTTTTTGTTCTTTCTTTTTGTGGACTGTTATATAGAAGCACTGCTTATCAATGACAATGTGCATTTCTCTTGCTTTATATTAATTCTGATCTTTATAGTTATTTTTATCAAGATGATTTTTTATTAACTAAAGCATGCTTTCACTTGCAGTTGCCCCAGTGGCCATGAGTACTAATATATATTCTAGGATTCATATTTTTTATGCAATTTTTCGATGATGCCAAAAGGGGGAAGATATTGTGCTTAAACTCTATTATCTGAACAGTGATGTTTATGACCTAATTAAATCTGGCCCTTAATGATAAGTTAAAATTTTAAGTGTTGATTTTCAGCTGAGTTCCGCAGGTTCTCTTATCAGTAAAAGCACAGAGTTTGTCATCATCAAAAAGGGGGAATTTGTTGGCCCAAGTTCAGTTGAAATTTTTGAAGATTGACAAATGAACTCAGTGATGGACCTGGTCCATCTGGTGAAACACAGTGTTTGTCAACCATTGCACATGAGATGCACGTGAGGAAGATATACCGTAGAGATCAAGCAACAATATCTTCTGAACTAAATCAAAAAGGTTGCAGTTGGGATAAGGAGAACAGTCTCCTTATGAGGAGAGAACACAATCCTGATCTAGGATAAGGGTTGGAGTTAGTATTGGTCAAGGACTCAAAATCGTCTAAGGATAACCAATAGAGTCTCAATCAAACTCTAATCACTAACTCAATAAATAACTGAGTTTGTTCTCTTTTACAGGTACTACACATACGCAGAAGTAAAACATAATTGAGAGCAAAAGAGCAAGTATGTTTTGCAAGCAATATATATGAGATATAAGTGTGCACTCCTAAAGCTACTTGAACGAGATAGAAGAACCAGTTTCATTGTGTTTATTCTTATTCTAGTTCAATTGTAGTAGGAATTTCTATTTGTATCTTTCAACTTATTTAGAAGCAATTGTATTAGGTATTTTGAGTATTCGAGTTAGAGTTAACTTGAAAGTGTCGCAACAGTTGAGGTTGTGTGCCACACTAGGATTAGAGTTAATCCTTTGGTTTACAAAGAGTTTTTGTAAATGTTGTTTTGGCTCAGTGATTTTAGTGGAAGTTTGGGAAAATCCTACTGAGTAGTAGGTCGTGGTTTTTTCACCTTTTGAGCGAGGTATTTTCCACGTAAAATATCTCTGTGTTCTTTATTTTATGTTTTTATTATTCCGCAAACTGCAGTAGTTAGAACACCTAGAAGAACCAAGTTCTTCTAGAGTGAAAATTGAGTACCACACAAATCACCCTCCCCTCTTGTGCGGTATTGACGTTTAGAACATCAAAGGATTATGTTATTTCACAAGTGATTAGTAAATTTTGAAGGTGAAAGGGGAAGCAAGTCAAAGAAAATAAATTTTCGTCAAAGATTGCCATTTTGGGGTAAAATATGGCCCGAGCTAAAATACCCGTTATTTATTGGCTAGTGCCATACAAGGTAATACATGACCATGCTAGTAAGGTGTTCAAGGTATATTAAAAGAGAGTAGTATTTTAAGTAAGTTGAGATAATTCTTAATTACGCGGGTAATTGATTAATTACCAGGTACTGAGACATTACCTAATTAATTCAAATATTTGGATAAGTATTAAATCAAAACGTGGCAGCCCCTAATGTCTTATATTTTGACTCTTAAAATGCATGAGATAGGTGTCACCATTAAAGGATGAGGTGGCTTAGTCATATAAAGTAAAAGATCTCTCAAAATAGCAAAAGTTGAGATACTTATGCAAAAGCTACAAGAAACGTTCCCTTTCAGCAAAACTCATATAGAATTATACTACTTAATACTATAGAAACTCATTCAAAATGTTAGCAATATGAACTTTGCTACAAAAATCATACGAGACTACGTAATGTTATGGCAACAGAATTTTGTGATCTGAGGGAGTACAGTGCATCTTTCTCAAAAATATCATACGGATTATTCCCTACTTCGATCCTTCGTTACACGTTTTTGCAAAAGAGAATCGGTTCAGGTATTGTAAGGATATCCTTTCTTTCTTTTCCGCATGATCTATACGACACAAATGAAACGAGCAAATGTGTAATTTTCATAAATGACTCTATTCATAAATGCTAGAGATGCTTATGTTCTTGATTCTCCATGTGTCATATTAATCTATCATCTGTTCATGGGTCTCAAAAAAATACGTAAGTTGAAAAAAGGGTATACTTCATGATACTATTCAAAGGCATAATAGTTTTATGACACGCTAAGAGATTTTATTGACATACTTTTCATGCATTGCATTCATGTAAATTGACCCATGATCAGATGTGATTATATACGCGTATATATGTATGTATATATATGTATATGGGATATGGAAAAGGTTATGGCATTATATACCTACAACCACCTGATTAGTTGATATACATTAATGATTTTGCCCACAGTGGCCATATGATATGATGGGATGCCCTCAGAGGCTAATGATGTTATGAAACATGTACCTATGCACAACATGACATTCATACGCATATGCATGATACTATAATTATTTCATGATTTACAAAGTTATTCATACTTACAGGTGGATTAATTTACTCTATATTTCCTCCATGTCTGCTATGTACTTATTTATGTGCCTTACATACTCAGTATATTATTCGTACTAACGTCCATTTTTGCCTGGGGACGCTGTGTTTCATGCCCGTAGGTCCTGATTGATAAGTCAAGAGACCTCCAAGTAGGCTATCAGCTCAGCAAAAGATGTTGGTGCGCTCCATTTGCTTCGGAGTAGCTTGTTTGGTTAGTATAAGATAGATGTGTATTATTTGGTATGGCGGGACTCTGTCCCTACCTTTATGAAAATTATGTATTTCTAGAGGCTTGTTGACTCATGTACGTAAATGATTGTATGGCCTTATCGGCCTATGTTCAACGTTCAAGTGGATAGTTTAGTTTTAGAGGCCCATATGTCTTATCTATAAGTTGGCATTACCTGTTGTTTTCTACCTATTTCACGGCAGCCTCTCCGGATCAATTATTTATGATAGTTTGACATGAAAAGATATATTATGTTGGTACTCGATTGAGTAAGGTACCGGGTGCCTATCACGGTCCATCGGTTTGGGTCGTGATAGGCACATCCCTCAACAATAGCAATCCGGAGTCAACAAAGCTGACCCGATACAGAGCATACATCCATATTCGCCTACCAATGAACCCCTTATCAAGGAGTTCCTGGAGCTGATCCTTCAACTCCTTTAACTCCTACGGTTCCATACGATGCAGTGAAATAGAAATAGGTTGAGTGCCCAGCACCAAATTAGTACCGAAATCAATATCCTTGTCCAGCAGCATGCCCGGTAGGTCTGCACGAAACACATCCAAAAAATCCATCACCACTAGAATTGAAACAATGGTAGAAGTCTCTGCACTGACCTCCCTCACGAAGGCGAAATAAGAAAGGCAACCCTTCCCAACCATCCGTTGGGTCCTTAATAATAAAACACTCTACTGGGAACATAATCCGTCGAACCTCGCCACTCAATCTTTGGAATCCCCAGTGTAGCCAACATCTCCATCTTAGCGTAACAGTCCAGAATAACACGGCATGGAGACAACCGATCCGTACCCAATATCACATCAAAATATACCATAATAAGTAACAAAGATTAACTCGGGTGTCCAAACCTCCAATAGTCACCACACAAGACCGATATACGCGGTCCACAACCACGACATAACTTGTTTATGAGAACTCCCAGTCCCCGAATCCATAAAGCACACGCATCACTATATTTGATCCCAACTCCACTGCCCAGATACCTAACACACCTCTAATACTCAATCATTCCACAAGGAATACTTCTATAATCTTCCGTGCCACCAAGCAAACTTGGATATCAGTAGTCGATCAAATAAGGGAGTGCCACAATACCATTGAAGTATCCATGACTCACACACATTGCCCTTTTTGAAATGTTTACCCTCATCAAGTCGCACCAATTCATAATATCATATACGTAGTCATCTAAAACTGCTCGTGTTGCCTAAGAATTTATGACCTTCCTTTCATAATTGAACAGTGACCTTACACATGCAAATTTCAACCCTACAAAACATACCGCACATACCATGCCATCTTATGACAAATATGATAACTTCATAATTCATTCCGAGCCACAAGCAACTACGTACTCCACTAGCCAAGAACTTTCCATTTGATCCAATCTAGAACAAAACTGCTATACATCACATGCTCCTCATGTCAGTAGAAAATATGCATATCTAGCCGTGGTAAAAATTATCAAGAACTCTCCGGAACCATTTGCACAAATCGGCCCCGTAAGGATAACTCAACCAAGCTACGCAGGTCACCAAAAACCCAAGAGCATTGCCACAAAACACTTGTAGAAACTCATTACCTCATAAACACCCAAAGAACTAATCATACCCATTATCATGACGATCCAACCTACTACCAAGTTGTCATATCTATCCGAGTTCCTTCTGAATTGCATTCACATTGATACTTCTCCTCACCATAATACCTCAGTCCTCAACCCAGACTTATAATACAAGACTCAAGCATGAAATCGCACCACTTTAAGGCTCATAAGCAGCTAAAAATATCTCCAAAAGTGCCATATTCAAAAGTACTTACCCTGAAAAGGCTTTCTGTGAACCTAAAGCAATGGCCTTCACTTTCTTGATATCGATATGTAGAATCCATGCCGATATACAAATGCCATAAGTCTTGACACCCTCCAATGTAGACCTCAGTTTCTAGCCAAATATGCATCCTGAAGATCCCCATTTGTTACATATAAATCTTGAATCCAATAGAACCATCCTCGGGAGTCATTCGCGCTACTCAGTTTTCAATTAAACTGATCAAGCGTGTCGAACGACCTGTGCCCCATTAGCACTCCAACACCCTAGGAAGTAACCCCACCTTAATGCAACCAAATGAATTCCTTCCATGCATATTATGACATTCACCAATAACACTCAAGTCATTCCGTGATTCTTATACACCCACAAGCCACAACTGATTCACCATCATACTTCAAACTAAAACTGATACGACACTTAGGTGCGCAATCAACTTATGAATAGCAGACTCCCCTATTTAGCTCAAAGCCATAGATCAAAACACACAAAATCTCACAATGTCCATACTCTATTATTGCCATAATACCATAGTGATATTTAACTAAATTCTCAATAAGCTCGTGCAACACAAATTATCTAGTACTTCAAATCATCTGCAAATCTCGCATTCACCATCGTAACAGTCAAGACAACTCTCATACGTGATCCAAATTCAATCTGCAACACATTTATTTCAATGGCAAAAGAAGACTCGCTACAAAACAACATAGGGATCACACGCCCTCAGGGCACCCTACAGGAGATAACCCACCTGCTTCGTCTCAAACTAATATCTCTTTATACCCTTCCACCGTCATAAACATCCCGTAATCACTTAATCTTCCTGAGTTTGAACTCATATCATGACATGAAATCTATTTCATTCCCTAACTAAACAACATGCAAAGATCCTTCAACACACCTATAACTCGGGGCTATACATCAAATCAAGATGGATATCAAGCACCAAATAGTTCTTTCTACCCTCAAGCAGACCCTCCTCATCACATCCAAATCATATGAACACATCACGCAGTCACATCATACTCATCACGTAGCCATCAGCCATCACTTGCACTAATAGGGACATTATCGAACATATAAATCCAAAAGCACGTGCTCACACAATCAACACGTCAATGCTCAAGATACAGGTAAATCCCGACCCCAAATCCTCCAGACTGACCTAACATCAACACATAAAAATCAAATCTCGCCTCTTGTTTAGCGAATCACAAGCCATCGATACATAACTAATACCGAGCGCTCATGTAAACATACAAATGTGTGGAAGGAATTTCAAAAGTTACATTTCAAGCTGAATCAATGTCACACGATAAGAATTCAAGAATGTGGGATTTCCTAAAGGTTCTACAGCCTCTCAAAGATAAGTACAGACATCTCCGTACCAATCCATGAGACTCTACTAAACCTTCTCATGACTCGTGAGACCTATGTAACCTAGGCTCTGATACCAACTTGTCATGACCCAAAACTAACCATGTCGTGATGGCATCTAACGTGGTACTAAGCAAGCCGACACAGTACCAAAACCAATCAATATTTTCACTTTCAAGACCAAACCAAAGCTATTTAACAATAAACATGCATAAGGAGTTCAAATCAACACAATAGGGCAAAAAGAAAGCCCGACATCGTGGTGTCACTAGTCATGAACATCTATTACAATCGTCTAACAACCAAGACTAACATAGCTTGGAAATAACTGAATACAACTAAGGGGGGATAAGGAGGGACAAAAGCAAGGCTGCGATCACCAGACAGCTGCCATGCTAATTCCGATGAACCTGCCACTCACTAATCAACACCCGCTATAAGGTTCAGAAATACTTGAATCTGTAGACAGGGTGCAGGGAGTAATGTGAGTACCCCAACTCAGTAAGTAATAAAAGTAAATAATGACTAAGCAGTAAGAAAATACATAATCAACGTCATAACACCACATCAAGTACACGATGTTTCCAAAACAATATATAAATCAAGTCATCTCGTTAAAAATCAAATTTCAATAAAAATCCTTCAAAACTGTCGTTCAACAATTTTTCATAACAAAGTGATAAAATAGTGAAAACATAATCAAGCCCTCGGGCAAAATTCACTCGTATAAAGTCCCTCAGGCAACATAAATCACAAATAGCCCCTCGGGCAAGACATGTATCATAAACCCCCCTCGGGCATATTATCAATAAAACCAGCCCCTCGGGCTACCTCACAATCACTCGTAATCAGCCCCTCAAGCAACATCATATCACTCACTTTAGGTACCCGCGCTCACTGGTGGTGTTCAGACTTCGGAGGGACTCCTACAACCCAAGCGCTATAACAAGTTATCCCGTGGCATAAATCAATCAGGCCCTCGACCTCATAACAACAAGCCACCTCGTGGCATAAATTAATCAGGCCCTCAGACTCACAATATCATGAATCAGTAATAACCTGCTACGACGTGCTGCCCGATCCCATAATATCCTCACAACACAGGCCCTTGGCCTCACTCAGTCATAAACCTCTCAAGCCACTCGGGCTTGGAGTAAAATAAGGCGTTCAGCCCAAAATATCATTTATAGTATCAAAACTGAGTAAACAAGGCTGAGTTATGAAATCAGTAAAACACAGCATGACTGAGTACAAATATTAAGTCAAAACAGTGAGGAATAGTAGGAAAAAGCCCCTAAGGGTCCAAACAGTTGGCACGAGGCCTAAACATGACATCCAGTCCAAAACATAGTAATACTTCCCCAAACACAATAGTATCAAATAGTTTTCAATTGAATACGCGACTTAATAGTCATATGGGACGGACCAAGTCACAATCCCCAATGGTGCACGCCCCCACGCTCATCACCTAGAGTGTGCATCACCTCAAAGTAGTGAAACAATATGAAATCTGGGGTTTCATACCCTTAGGACAAGATTTACAATCATTACTTACCTCAAACAAGCCAATTCCAATACCGAGCAAGCCAAGCGATGCTAGAAAAATTATATCTCGCGTGTTCCAGCCTCCGAACGGCTCGAAATTAACCCAAAAAAAACTCAAATACATCAACAATTCTCAAACAACCAATCCCAATTCAAAAAGGTCGAATCTTTAATCAAAAGCCTAAAATCGGCCAAAAAGCCCAACCCGAGCCTGCATCTCGGAACCCGATAAAACTTACAAAATCCGACAACTCATTCAATTATGAGTTCAACCATACTAGTTTCATCTGATTCCAACTCCAAAATGATGTTCAAAACATAAAAATTCACTTTATGAAACTTTAAGCAAAATTCCTCAACTTTCACTTTGAAATCATCAATCAGATGCCAAAAATGAAGATGGATTCATAAAATATAACCAAAATCGAGTAGAGAAAACTTACCCCAATATATATGGTAAAAATTGCCTCCAAAATTGTCCAAATCAGAGCTCGCCAACTAAAAATATAACCAAATTATAAATTTTTCTGCCGGTTATTCTACCTCGATTCTCATGCCAAACAATCCCAAAAATCTATTTTGATACCTCTAATATATTTCTTGTGAAATTTTAGTCAAGTTAGGCTCTTGAATCACTCCATTTGACCTTATATTGAAGGAGATTTGATGATTTCAATGTTTGAAAATAGTGGAGATTTTTAAATATGAATTCAGTGGCAATTTCGTAATTAATCCGAAAAGTCTGGCAACCCAATTCTTAGTAAAATGACCATAAAATCTTCATACGACGTCAATTTGATGATTTTTTTTTTTTTGCTATGGCTCCGAAATTACTATACAGATCTAATGATTCAATAAAAACAAAAATCAGAGCTCATTTGCTTAATGTAGTATCATTTATGCTTGGAAAACAACGTCGAAACATAAAAAACGAGCTCAACACAACCCAAACCTATCCGAAACTTACCCGAGTCCTTGGGGACCCTATTCGAACATACTAACAAGTCTCATATCATAACATGGACCTACTTGATGCCTCAAAACACACATAACAATATCGAAACGACGAATCACACCTCAATTCAAAACTAATGAACTTGAAACTTCAAACTACCACAGCCGATGCAGAAACCTATCAAATCATGTCTGATTGACCTCAAATTTTGAACGCAAGTCACATTTGACATTATAGACCTACTCCAAATTCCAGAATCAAAATTCAACCCTAATATCAAAAAGTCTGTCCCGATCAAACTTTCCAAATTTTCAACTTTCTCTATTTCAAGCCAAATTTTACTATGGACATTCAAATTGCAATCCGGACGCGCTTCTAAGTCCAAAATTATCCAACAGATCTAACGGAACCATCAAAAATCCAATCCGAGGTCAAATTCTAAAAAGTCAAAACTTGTTCAAACCTTTCAAATTTAAAGCTTCTAGCTGAGAATCATTCTTCCAAATCAATTTTGAATAAGCTGAAAACTAAAACCGACGATTCACATAAGTCATATACTTCCTACGGAGATACTTATGCCCTCAAACAACCGAGCGAAGTGCAGTTGCTCAAAATGATCGGTCGGCTCGTTACAATATCTCAATGAAAGAGTGGGAAAAAAACCATTTTCCCCTATCTTGTCACGACCCAAAATCCACTAAGGGCTGTGGCGCCGGACACTACTGTGAGGCAAGCCAACCAAAATACTTAATTAAGTTCTCATTTTAAATATTTCCGAAATCACTTCTTTTATACATTTAAACAATACATAGTAAATTTCACTGAATAAATAATGAAACATTTAACAAATTTTCAAATTTTTGAATAAACCCATAGACATCTCAGAACCCGGTATCACGAGTGCATGAGCTATTTCTAGGAAGCAATACAATACAACAACTGTCTGAAATACAATGGAAAGAAAGTAAATACAATATGCTGAAAGAGACTATACTAGCTGCGGGTCGCCTCAAGAAATGCAGCTCACCTAGTCCCCGTATCACCCACGCTGCTACACCTAGTAGGCTGGTAGAAGTACATGTACCTGTGCAATAAAAATGCACAGCAAGTGTAGCATGACGAAAATAATGTGTACTCAGTAAGTATCCCGTCTAATCTCGAAGAAGTAGAGACGAGAGGTCGACTTCAACACTTACTAAGGGTCCAATAATGTTATATCAATAATATGTTAAATCATGGATTTTTATAAACATGATTTTTAATCCAATAGAATGAAGCAAGTAAACAATTATTTCTTTTATAGAAAACTTTTCAAATTTCCTTTCATCATTTATACAATTATTCTCAAGCTGGGAAGAGGCTATGACAACTTTAATAAGTTCAAGGCAAGCAATACAAGTATGCACAAATCATGCCGAGACGTACGGCCCAATCCAACAATACTGTGCACTGCCAGAGGGTCGAATGGCATGAACCATAGATGCATCTATTTAATCTACCAAGGCGTTCAGCCCGTACCATAATTTAAACACACACAGATAGTCAATCAAGAAGTCATCAGGAAACAATTATCCAAGAAAAACCAATTCTCTTTCAACAATTTAAGAAAATAAAGTTTAAATCCTTTTAGCAATTCATTTACTAATTCGATGTGATTTAAGCAAATTTGAAATGTCAATAAGATTATAAATAATTCAAGTATAGCATGCTTTTGGGTCCTAGACTACCCCGATTTAAACATAACAGTAGCTACGCATGGACTCTCGTCACCTCGTGTGTACGTAGCCCCCACAATTAGAAGCACATATTTAATTATTTCACATATGGGAACAATTCCCTCTTACAAGGTTAGGAAGGAGACTCACCTCACTGCAAAGATCCATAACTGGCATTCCACGCCCTTTCTAAGACTCAAATTGATGCACAACGCTCCAAAACTAGCCAATAATTATGCAAATCCATTAATATATGCTCAATTACTCATTATGATCCAATTTATAACAATTCCTAACCCCGATCGAAAAGTTAACAAAAATGCCCTCGGGCCCACATGCCTAGATTCTAAAATTTTTCGAAGATAAACTTTATTAATAACCTACGAACTCAAATTTACCAAAATCGTGGTCAAAATTCAAGAACACTAAATTTCTAGGTTTTCCCCTCAAACCCCAAGTTTCTACAAATTTTCATGTCCAAATCCGTATATAATCATGTATTTAATCCAAAACTAGCATAAATTACTTACCTCATGCTTGGTGGTGAAGATGGCACCTCAAAGTTGCTCCAAAAATTGGCTAAAATGGAAGAAATGGGATTGAAATGAACTAAACCCCCGATTTTAAAGAACCTCACTACTTCCAGCACTTCTGCACCTGCGGTACCTTGACCACTTCTGCAGTTCCGCAGGTGCGGCCTTTCTACTGCTCCTGAGGTTTCTCACCAGGGCCCCTTTTCCACTTGTGTGCCTTAACACTCGCAGGTGCGGTCCTACTTCTACGGCTGCATGACCGCATCTGCGGTCTCTTCACTTCTGGTCCAAAACCGCATCTGCGGCTCTTCTAGCCTCTTCTGCGGCTCTGCCCCTACGGCCCTAATATCGTAGATGCGGTTATACCAGCAACTCCAGCTCCTCTTTAAACTCCAAATTGATCCGTTAAACACCCGAAATCCACCTGAGGCCCCCAGGACCTCAACCAATCATGTCAACCAGTCCCAAAATACATTATGGACTTGCTCAAGGCCTCAAATCATATCCAATAACACTAAAATCATGAATCGACCTACAATCCAGGCTTAATGAACTTTAGAATTTCAAACTTCTTCATTCGATGCCAAAACATATCAAATCACGTCCGATTGACCTCAATTTTGCAAGAAAGTCATATTCTACATTACGGACTTACTCCAACTTTCGGAATCGTATTCCGACCCTGCTATCAAAAAGTCCACTTTCGGTCAAACTTCTCAGAAATCTTCAAATTTCTATCTTTAGCCAAATGACTCCAAAATGACCCGCGGACCTCCGAATTCACTTCCGATCGCGCTCCGAATACCAGAATCACCATACGGAGCTACTCCCTGACTCGGAATCCCAAACAGACATTGATAACACTGAAATGCATTTCAACCCTATCACGACCCAACCCCCAAACCTAGTCGTGATGGCGACTCTCGTAAAGACAAGGCCAACCAACAAACATCAATACCTCTTTAATACTTACTTAGCATAAATAAATCTAAAACATTAATAAAGTTATCATATGTGCGGAAGAAAAATAATAAAACAGGGAACCATCCCGATACAGCCCGACCGGGGTATCACAAGTCACGAGCATCTAGAAGGATTTTTTTAAGTCAACTACAAGGCCTATAATACATGGATTAAAAATTTAGAATCAAAAGAAGAAATCCGGTGCCGCGAACATTGACGGTCACCTTGCTCGTCTACAATAGGAAAATCCTCAACCAGCTCAAACCCGCTACCGGGTAAACCAATACCTGCATCTGCACGCGAGGTGAAGGGAATAAAGTGAGTACTTCAACTCAGTGAGTAATAAAGGTAAATAATAATTGAGCAGCAAGAAACCACGTAAAGCAAGTCATCATGCTATATAGTACAGTGTAACCCTTTGAAAAAACTGTGAAACCATGAAATCTTTGGAAATATCTGGACTCAGTTTTAAACCTCTTTTGAAAACATCTTTTTCCAACAGTTAAGCAAATGAATGCGAAACAGATAGTGCAAGTCAGCACATAAGTCAGCCCCTCGGGCATAGCATTCCATTAACAATTAACACCAGGGTATCAGGTAAGCATTGAAAGAATAGCATGGATGCCAATGAAATGCGAGTGCTGGAATGTCATGACAAATAATACAAATAGGAACAAATGCATGAGTGCAATGCAATGCATATGACGGTACACTCCGGTACCCGCTGCGGCGCGCAGCCCAATCCATTTAACATTGACGGCGCTCACTGGGGGTGTGTATAGACTCCGGAGGGGCTCCTACAGCCCAAGTGCAATATCAAGCCATCTCGTGGCATTAACCAGGCCCTCGGCCTCAGAATCAATATAACACCGCTGCGGCGTGCAACCCGAGCCATCCATAGTCTAGAAATACACATGTAACACTGTTGCGGCATATAGCCCGATCCATGCTCAGTCCAGAAATGCACATAAGCCACTTGGGCAATACAACATGGTAGTTCTCAGCTCAAAACGTCTATAAAATATTATTTAAGTTTTCAAATCTTAGAAAAATGGCTGAGTTTACAAGACAGTATTAAAATCTTGGACCGAGATAAAATAATATGCAAAGTGATGCGATAATAGTGATATCAATCCCTGAAGGATTCACATAGTTGACATGAAGCCCAAACATGGCAATCAGCCCAAATTATGATGATAACAAGTAATTTCAGTCAAATACGAGTGTACCATCATATGCATTGCATTGCACTCATGCATTTGTTCCTATTAGTATTATTTTTCATGATATTCCAGCACTCGCATTTCATTGGCATCCATGTTATTCTTGCAATGCTTACCTGACACCCTGGTGTTAATTGTTAATGGAGTGTTGTGCCCGAGGGGCTGACTTATGTGCTGAGTTGCACTATCTGTTTTGCATTTATTTGCTTAACTGTTGGAAAAATATGTTTTCAAAAGAGGTTTAAAACTGAGTCTAGATATTTCCAAAGATTTTACGATTTCATAGTTTTCTCAAAAGGTTACACTGTACTATATAGCATGATGACTTGCTTTACGTGGTTACTTTCTGCTTAGTTATTATTTACCTTTATTACTCACTGAGTTGGGGTACTCACTTTACTCCCTGCACCTCACGTGCAGATGCAGGTATTGGTTTACCCGGTAGCGGGTTTGAGCTGGTTGAGGATTTTGCTATTGTAGCCGAGTAAGGTGACCGTCAGCGTTCGCGGCACCAGATTTCTTCTTTTGATTCTAAATTTTTAAATCTATGTATTACAGGTCTTGTAGTTGACTTAAAAAAAATCCTTCTAGATGCTCGTAACTTGTGACACCCCGGTCGGGCTGTATTGGGATGGTTCCCTATTTTATTATTTTTCTTCCGCACATATAATAATTTTATTAATGTTTTAGACTTATTTATGCTAAGTAAGTATTAAAGAGGTATTGATGTCTGTTGGTTGGCCTTGTCTTCACGAGAGGCGCCATCACAACCAGGTTTGGGGGTTGGGTTATGACAAGTTGGTATCAGAGCCTAGGTTACTAGATCTCACGAGTCATGAGCAGGTTTAGTAGAGTCTCACGGATCGGTATGGAGACGTCTGTATTTATCCTCGAGAGGCTGCAGAAACTTTAGGAAAACTTCACCTTCTTGGAATTCTTATCGTGCGTACTTGATTCAGCTTGAGATATAACTCTTGAAATTCCTTCCATACGTCTGTATGTGCACATGAGTGCTCAGTGTCAGATGTGCCTTGATGGCTTGTGATTCCCCGATCAAGGGGCGAGATGTGATCTCCGTGAGTTTGATGTTGGGCCAGTCTGGAGGACTTGAGGCCGGATCTTTGCCTATGGCGTGAGCACTGAGGTGTTGATTGTGTGAGCAAGTATCTTGAACTTATATGTTTGGTATTGTCCCTATTAGCTGGAATGGCAGTTTGGTATTCATGTGATGAGTACGTTAGTACTGCGAGATGTATCTATATAACTTGGTAGTGATGAAGAAGTCTGCTGGATAATAGATGAATTGTTAAGTGATTCGATTCCTATTGTGATTTGATGTGTAGCTCGAATATGTGCGCGTGAAGAATATTTTTGTGTCTCCTAGTTTGGGAGTGAAGTGCATTACATGTGGCGGAATGAGTTCAGACCTAGGAAGACTAAATAACTGTGTAACGTATATGATGGTGGAAGGCATGCTGAAATACTAAATTCAGGTGAAGCAGGTGGGATATCTTCTGCGGAGTGTTCTTAAGTGGTATGATCCTTATGTGTATGTTAGAAGATATCTTGTGTAATTGAAGGGTACGTGTTGAAATTTGAAAATTCGGGTCGTTTAAGAGAGTGGACTCAACTGATGTGTGGATGAATGCGAGATTTGCAGAGGATTACAGTACTAGATGATCGGTTCACAAACTTGTAGACGATTTGAGTTTAATCTCACTATGATATTGTGGAATCATTAGAGTAAAAGTATTATAGGCTATTGAATGTGTCGTGATATATGGCTTCGAGCCAAGTTGGGGAGGTTGCTGTTGATTAGCTGATTACACGGTTATGTGCTATGTTGGTTCCTTTTCGAGGTATGCTGGCGGATCAGTTCTGGTTGCATAAATTGAGCCGAGAATGGCACGAGTGATGCAAAATTTTGACAAAGGTTATATGGTGCTTCGTAGATGTGTGGAAATAATAGGATGTCTTGAGATATTGATGATAAAGAATGCTTAGTGTATAGAGAAGGAAGATGTTTGTTTGTATAGGAATGAGATCATATCCTGCGATGTCAGAGTGCTAATAAGGCACGATTGGTTCTGTTCGTTGAGTCAGGTAATTTGCAGTTTGAATAAGAGTGAATGACTTTCGAGAATCATTCTAATGTGTTCAAGATTTTACATGTAACGATCAGGTGTTTTAAGGTTGTGTATGTGGTTAGAGACTGTGTTTTCATTGGAAAGTGTCAAGACTTGTGGTATTTTTATGTTAACTATGGGATTCTATGCATCAGTATCAGGAAAATAAAGGCAACGTATTTGGATTCACAGGAAGTTCTTCATAGTAGATTATTTTAGGAATGTGGTGTTCCTGGGAATATTTGAGAGAGTATTCAGTGGCTTGTGGGTCTTAGACAGTGTGGTCTTATTCTTGGGTCTCATGTAGTGAGCCTAAGTTGAGGAACTGTGGTGCTACAGTAAGAGGAAATATCAAGCTGAAAATGAATCAGAAGGAAACCTAGATAAATGAAGTAGCTTGTTAGTGGACCGAATCGGTATGGTAAGGATATGATTAATTCTTTGTGTGTGTTCGAGGCAATGAGTTTGTACAGGTATTTTGCAGCAAAGCTCTTGAGTTCTGACAACTTGTTTAGCTTGGTCCAGTTAGAAGGATTCAGTCCTGACAGTTTAGCCTGTGCAAATGGAATTGGAAGAGAATTCTTGTTGGGTTTCATCGTGGTTTGGAGATGTATATTTTCTATGGACATGCGGAGCATAGAGTGTGTAATGATTTTTCTTCTAAATGGGAATAATGAAAGTTCTTGACAAGTTGAGTGTGTCGATGTCTGCAGCGCGGAAGGGAGATAAAAGTTCTCATGTTATCCTTGGAGGGTATGGTATATGCGGTATGTTGTAGAGGACCGAGACTAGCGTGTGCGAGGTTTCGGTTCAGTTCTGAAAGTAAGTTCATAAAACTCTTAGGCAACGGGTAGCCTCAGATGACCAAGAAAATGATACTGCTAATTGGAAGTGATTTGACAAGAGTATACGTCTCAGGAAAAGGTCATGTGATTAAACTGATGATACTTCGGTAGTATTGCGGCACTTTCTTGCTAAATCGACTGCTGATATTTGAGTTTGTTTGATGGCACAGGAGAATTTTAGAATATATTTCGTGGAATGATTGGGTACTCGAGGTGTAATATGTATTCATACTACGGAATTTGGGATCAGTTACAGTGATTCATGTGCTATATGGAGTTGGAGACTAGGAGTTCTTAGGTACATACCAGGTAGTGGTTATGGATCGTGTGTATTGGTACCGTTAGTGGCTATTGGGATTTGGAGGCCCGAGTGGATCTTTCTTTGCTTGGTATATTAGATTTTGGATACGATATTGGGGTGTAGACTGGTTGTCTCAGTGTTGGGTTATTCTAGACTATTGTGCTATGGGCTATGTCGGAAAATGCCACAGATTGCGTGGCGAGGTACATCGGATTATATTCTAGCAGAGTGGTTTGTATTCCGATGACTAACAGACGGCTGGGAAGGATAATTGGGCCTTCGTGGTGGATGTCAGTGCAGAGGTTTCTACCATTGATTCAGTTCTGGTATTGAGGGACTTTTTCGGATGCATTTCTTGTGGCCGGGCATGTCACTAGGCGAGGTTGTAGATTTTGGTATTTATTTGGTACCGGGCATCGTATCGTACGGATCCGGAAGAAGTTATAGTTGTGGAAGGAGCAGCTTCAGGCTTCTTGGTAATGAGTCCGTTGGTAAGCTGATTGGATACGTGTTTAGCTTGAGTTGGCTTGGTTGGCCCTGAATTGTGTTGTTGAGGGGTAGGTTGATTCGATCATTATTGAACTTGCTAGTGATCTGGGGAGATCTATGAGTTGCTTTTCTGTGTTGTGAGACGTTATGATTTGTTGGATATGGGCACATGTGGTGCGGTTCTATTGGTGATTCATAGAGGAAGTCGAGCGGGAAGAGTAATTGGGTGTTGATCGGTAAATGGAGTATCGGTTATGACCTATCGGGTTGCGAGTCATATGTTATTTGTTTCGCCATGGATGTAATGAATTGCTTTGGTTCCAGACATCAAATTGTGCGTGGCTGTCGATTTTGTGTATAGTAACTTGAGGTGTTTCATGGGTAACAGTGTTTAGGTAGGATCGCGCATTGTGGTGAGGCCACGTGGAGATATGACCTTTCGGGGTAGATTCATGTGTTATATTCTATGATGTGAGATGGGGTCTCAGCCTTGTGTTGTAATGGTACCGATGAACTTGAGGTACAACTCTTTCGTTTGAGTCATTTGCCATGATTTGAGTATGTTCAGACCGTTTCTTATTGGTGCATGTATTGTGCAAGTTGTGGCTTAGGCCTGTGTTGAGGTGTCATATCACCAGAGTAGTGTGTTGGATTCGAGGTGATCGTGGGAGTCATTAATTAATATGAACAAATTTAATTTTCGCTTGTTAGAAGGATAATATCGAAGTTCGGCTCGAAAATCTGTTGTGGTATTAGTCCAAAGGGAAGTGGCTTCATGAATGGTTGATCTGAGAAATGGTTGCGGTTTATTGCGTATTTCGTTTATCGTTGGCAGTATACGAAAGTGTTGGAATAAGATTTTAGCTAATAAGAGGTTTCCTACGGTAATCGGGTGTTGTGGGCAACTGCTATGGATAGAAGTTATCGTTTCGAGTATTTGGGTTATGTGGTATATCATGTGATTGCACCTCGGGTTGTAGGCATGGATTATTACAGCTGGTTCGGGCTTATTCTGAGTATAGAGGTGAGGTTCTGATCTTGTGTATGATTCCAGAAAAGTACAATGCGGTTCTACGGTTTATGGTCTAGATGGATTGTGGGATTTCAGCTATGTTGTGTTATCGGGACTATATGATATAGGGTAACGTGGGATCACCCCGGGTATATACTTGGTAAGGTTATTCAGCTATTGGTTGGCTTCTAGAACAACTCTGGGTACGCTCGAGGACAAGCATTTGTTTAAGTTGGGGAGGATGTGACGACCCGACCCGACCCGTCATTTCATGAGTTACTGCTCTGTTTCCCCCATTTTATGCTTCTTCATGTTTCATTATCAGTATTTGGTGTGTTGGAGTTGATTTGGATTGGTTTTGGTAGGAAATGAGACACTTAGTCTCTTTTAAGAAGGCTTAAGTTGGAAAAGTCAACCAGACGTTGACTTATGAGTTATAGGGCTCGGATGTGATTTCTGGTGATTTGGTTAGCTTCGGGAGGTGATTTGTGACTTAGGAGTGTGATCAAAATTGATTTTGGAGGTCCGGTGTAGAATTAGGCTTAAATTGGCGAAGTTAGTATTTTGACGAATTCCGGTTGATAGGTGAGATTTTGATCCGAGAGTTGTAGTAGTTCCGTTAGGTGTGTGTGTAAAATTTCAGGTCATTCGGAAGTGTTTTGGTTGGGTTTTTGATCGAATGTGTATTTCGGAAGTTTTTGAAGAACATTGGCTTGAATCCGATGTGATTTAATGGTTTTAGCATTGTTTGATATGTTTTGATGATTGGAGCAAGTTTGAATAATGTTTTAGGATGGGTTGGTGTTTTTGGTTGAGGTCCCGGGGGCCTCGGGGTGATTTCGGAGGGTCGATCAGACCATTTTGGACTTAAGATTGCAGGTTTCGGCTGTTGGTGTTGCAGAAAAATATTGTTCATCGCGTTCGCGTGGGTGAGTAGAGAATGCGTAGAGGAACTTGAGGGCCAGGAATTATGGCCTACGCGTTCGCGTTAGAATGCCTCGCGATCGCGTAGGGGAAGCTGGTCAGTCATCGCGTTCGTGTGGGGGAGGTTCGTGTTCGCGTAAGTGAAGGACCCAGGCCTTCGCGTTCGCATGGATGAAGCCGCGTTCGCAAAGGGCATTTTTGGTAGAGTGATAATTTCATCATCGCGAATGCGGGAGGACCCTCGCGTTCGCGTAGAGTAAAATACCTGGGCAAAAGGGTTTGTATATTATTTCATCCGCGAAGCTTGGTCCATTTTCCTCCTTTGTTGAGCACCTTGAGAGCTTTTTGGTAGAAATTGAAGAGGATTTCGATAGGAATTGATTGAAGGTGAGTCCTATGGCCTAGAAACGTCATTTTATTGAAGAATCAATCTGTAAATTCATGAAAATTTGAGTAAAATTGGAAGAACTAGGGCTTGACTTTTGAAATGAAAATTTGGGATTTGAGGGGGCATTTGAGCTCCGATTTTGGTAAATTTGATATGTATGAACTCGTGGCGAGACGGGGAATCCGGTGATGTGAATTTTATAATTTTTCGAGAAGTGGGCATGGGGCTCGGATTTTGCTAGTTTCGAGATTTTTGCTTTTTTTCGATTATTTTCGATTGGGTATTGTTCCCTTAACATATTGTGATATATCCGCTCTATTTTTAGATAGATTCGTCGCGCATGGAGGCCGATTTGAGGGGCAAAGGCGTCGCGAGCTAGAGATTTTACCGGTTCGAGGTGAGTAATGATTGTAAATGATAGTCTGAGGGTTTCAAGAATTTGCACATCATAGTGTTGTATTGAGGTGACTTGCACGCCGGATAGCGAGCGTGGGGTAGAGCACCGTTGGGGATTGTGACTTGGTCCGTCCCGATTGATGAAATTACTATGTATTTGACTGAAACTACTTGTTATCATTATAATTTGGGCTGATTGCCATGTTTGGGATTCGTGTCAACTATGTGAATCCTTCAAGGATTGATATCACTATTTTCGTATCACTTTGCATATTATTTGATCTCGGTCCAAGGTTTTAATACTGTCTTGCAAACTCAGCTATTTTTCTAAGATTTGAAAACTTAAACAATATTTTATTGACGTTTTGAGCTGAGAACTACCATGTTGTATTGTCCAAGTGGCTTATGTACATTTCTGGACTGAGCATGGATCGAGCTGCACGCCGCAGCAGTGTTACATGTGTATTTCTGGACTATGGATGGCTCGGGCTACACGCCGCAGCGGTGTTATATTGATTCTGAGGTCGAGGACCTGGTTGATGCCATGAGATGGCTTGATATTGCGCTTGGGCTGTAGGAGCCCCTCCAGAGTCTGTACACACCCCCAGTGAGCGTCGTCGACGTTAAATGGATCGGGATGCACGCCGCAGCGGGTATCGGAGTGTACCATTATATGCATTGCATTGCACTCATGCATTTGTTCCTATTTGTATTATTTGTCATGACATTCCAGCACTCGCATTTCATTGGCATCCATGCTATTCTTGCAATGCTTACCTGATACCCTGGTGTTAACTGTTAATGGAGTGTTGTGCCCGAGGGGCTGACTTATGTGCTGACTTGCACTATCTGTTTCGCATTCATTTGCTTAACTGTTGGAAAAAGATATTTTCAAAAGAGGTTTAAAACTGAGTCCAGATATTTTCAAAGATTTCACGGTTTCACAGTTTTCTCAAAGGGTTACACTGTACTATATAGCATGATGACTTGCTTTACGTGGTTTCTTGCTGCTCAGTTATTATTTACCTTTATTACTCACTAAGTTGGAGTACTCACTTTACTCCCTGCACCTTTGCGTGCAAATGCAGGTATTGGTTTACCCGGTAGCGGGTTTGAGCTAATTGAGGATTTTGCTATTGTAGCCATGCAAGGTGACCGTCAGTATTCGCGACACCAGATTTCTTCTTTTGATTCTAAATTTTTAATCCATATATTACAGGCCTTGTAGTTGATTTAAAAAAATTCTTCTAGATGCTCGTGACTTGTGACACCCCGGTCGGACTGTATCGGGATGGTTCCCTGTTTTATTATTTTTCTTCCGCACATATGATAATTTTATTAATGTTTTAGACTTATTTATGCTAAGTAAGCATTAAAGAGGTATTGATATCTGTTGGTTGGTCTTGTCTTCACGAGAGGCGCCATCACGACCAGGTTTGGGGGTTGGGTCGTGACAAACCCAAACTTATGAAATTTCTTCCAAAATGCTAACTTCTAAAATAGGCGCCAAAATGATCCCGGGTCATCCAAAACCCGATCCGGGCATACGTCCAAGTCCAGAATCATCATACGAATATGCTGGAACCTTCGAATCCCGATTCCGATGTCGTTTACTCAAAAATCCAATCCTAGTTAAATTCTTTCAACTTAAAGCTTCCGAAATGAGAATTCTCCTTCCAAATCAACTCTGAACTTTCCGAAATTCAATTCCGACAAGCGTACAAGTCATAATACCTGAAATGAAGCTGTTCATGGCATCAAATTGCCAAAGAACGCGCTAAAGCCCAAAACGACCAGTCGAGTCGTTACACGTCTCCTTCAAAACAGCACGCTCTCCGACCATAAAAAGGCAATACATAGCAATTTCTCTAAATTTACGAACACTTCTTAAGTCCACTTTAGTTAGTTTGTATTTTTCTTTTAAATCTGTTCTAAAAAGAATAATATATATTTCCTAATTTATATGATGTGGTTTTCTTAATTAATATATTCCAAAAAAAATAATACATTTTATATTCAGATCACATAAATTTCGTGCCTAATTAGATAACATCAAATAATACGAAATGAAGGGAGTACCAACTTTTAAGGTAATGACAACATCACCCCACTCCCCAATAAACCAAGGCACAATATCCTCAAATCAGTTTATTCGAAAAGTCACTCATGTCCTCACCAGTTAGGCCAGAAATAAGAGTCACCCTTAAGTTGGTGAACTTATGCTGGGAATAAAACCTCTCAGAACAACAGCTAAAATTTAAGGCAATCAAAGAGAGGAAATGATGCCACGTAGCAACTTTGTATGTTGTTTAAAATATATCCACAGTTTATAATATATTTAAATATTCGCTCAAATTTCAGGACACAACGTCTTAGAGTTTAAACATCAAAGTTCAAACTTTAGGATATCGAAAATTGTGTCCAGAAGTTTGAATTTTATATTCAAAATTTTTAACTAATAGTACAAAAATTCAGGATACTCAATCCTGAATTTCCAAATTTAGAATACTTAGTTCTGAAGTTTGGTTAAATTGACTAATCTTTAAATACATTATAAATTATAAAAATATTTTAAATAACATACTTAAAAGTGATTATTGCCACTTGGCCCCCTAGTGAAACCTAAAAGGTTACCATAGTGAGCTCCACCGTCCAAAAGTAATCAATGCATAACCTAATACCGCGTTTGATTGGTCTTATTAAACTCCACATTAATAATACCTCCATAAAATATACAGGAGTTTGTTTGTGGGATAAAATGTGAAATAAGGATTCATGTATTACCAATACAAGGATAGGAGTAACTTAAAATAAAATGATCGTTAATAATCAATCCACACATAACAATCATTACATTACTATAGTAATTCTATCTTTAGTAATCACAACATAAGCAATCTTTGCAATGTAATACTTGCATAACTAATTCTTAAACCAAAGGACCCTTATTGTGTCACTCAAATCATCCTTGGCCCAATAGAAAGATTAGAAACCTATAATTTCCAATGTTTGTGAGTTATAGGGAAGAAATTCAAAAATAGCCAGATTTACAAGTGGTCATTCAAAAATAGCCAGAGTTTTAAAAATAATTGAAATTTAGTCACTTTTTATGCAAAGATAAATCTGAACGAAAACACTGTTCAAAATCCGGAAAATACTCCAGCATAATATACTGGAGTTCCAGCATAAGTATACTGGAACTCCAGCATAATATATTGGAGTTCCAATATAATATACTCGTCCAGTATAATATACTGGAAGTTCATACACAGGTGCTCCAATCTCCAGTATATTATGCTAGAACTTTTCACGTGTTGGAGTTCCAACATATTATGCTGGAAGTTCATACATGTCACACACCTTTTTCCCCTCCAAAGATAGATATGTGTTTTTATGGGTTAAAGAGTTTTTTCAATTAAAGTGATAAATTTTAAAATAGGGATTATTTTTGTTATTTAGAGTCGCCACTTGGAATTGATCTTTTGGTCTTCCAAGTCATCTTTTATTTGAATCTCTAGTTAAAGGAATGTTTGACTCTTTTATTATTGGTCTGCGCGAATAAAGTCTGGATAAGAAATTCTGTTGACCAGGGAAAAGGCACAAGGCATTCCCCGAGTCCCGTGGTTCTAGCACGGTCGCTTTATTGACTTGAACTTGGCTTGAATTAATTTTGGACAAATTTATATTTATATGCTTTTTATATTTTTACCTTGCCGCTTTTATATCCAGATTATTAGAAAAATTAAAGAAAATTTTGAATAATAAGATGTCATAATCACACTACGCAAGCGAATGCGTGATCGAAATGAAATTTATTAATTTTATCATAACAGCGCTACGCAAGCGAATCTGTAGTTATGACAAAGATTGTTAGTACATTATTACTTTTGGGAAAAAAGTTACTACACTTAAAGAAATTACTAAAATATTAAGTGTCATGCTACGCAAGCGAATTCGCGATTTTGGTAAAAGAATTAATTAGATTAGAAATTAATTAAACTAATGGATATGGTATGAGATTATTGAATGTTAAGTATCACGCTACGCAAGCGATTCCGTGAGTTAAAGTGCGCCTACTAATTGCCTAGCGTTTTATATTATTAAAAGCAATTGAGTTAATAAATTATCTATTCAAGAGGCAAGGATATGATATTATGATTATGTAACTAAATAGGATATCAAACGTGGACAAACTCGTGTCTACTATTATTTCATGGTGTTGGACCACTTTAATGACTGGTTAAAATAGGCCAACTTTGTTATTAAAAGAAACCGAGCAAACTCTTGAATTTTATTGCTATTGGACTGCTGCAATTTAATATACCAAATGGGCCAGTTGAAATGAATCCATTTGGCCCAACTAACTATATAAAGAAAATGGACAGCTTTGTTGTTAAAGAAAAATGGACCAGCTTGTTTTCAGAATAAGAATATACTAGCAAGTTAATCCATTTAGCCCAATCCTATAAATTACAATTAACATTGTGGCTCAATAGCTTAACAAGTAACTAAAAAGTCTATTATGAATCACACACTGTTGCCACATAACATATGAGAGAATTTTTACTTTTCCATAAAACAAACTAAACGAAATAAAAAAAAACACTAAAATCAAGAACAACATTTAAAGAGTAATTAAGTAAAGAAATACTAAAATTAGGAATAACAAACATTCAAATGACGAAAAAAACCCAACCAAAACAGTAACTTTATGACTAAAAAGTAAATAAATAAGAAATAAACCTTTATGCAATCTTCTAAACTTTATAGTGAGAAGAACGACATAAATTTAAACCAAACAAAATTATTTGTCAATTAGCCTACTCCAAGGTATTTATATAACTTTGGGCAAATATATCCACGGACACTTAAACTTGTCCCGATATTACACTCAATCACCGAAACTAAGCAGATGACATATTGAATACCTGACCTATATTCAAACTGAGTCTATTGGACACTCCTTGCTAACATGGCAGGTAGTGTGTTGCTCACGTAAACTTGAGCGCGTATGAGACGGAAAAATGAAGTTTCTCTCGGAAATCAATTTCCGGCCACTATTGTAAAAGCTCTTCTTTCTCCGGCAACCTCTATTCTTTTTTATTCCTTTTTCTTTTTATATTTCTCTTTTCACAACCCATAAAGATTCATTTTCTCCCCGGAAACCATATCTTATAACCTAGCCTCTGCCGGAAATATCAACACTGGTGATCCCCCATTTTTGTCGGCCATCACTAATGCTTCCCGTTCCTCTTTCCTTTTACCCCATAAAGTCCCTCCCTAAAAGCCTAAAAATAAGATATCATTTTCATTGTTTTATTGCTATTTTGACGACCCCCTTTTCTCTCCTCCCGCAACACTTTTGCTCTCCTCCATTCTAGATTCACTGCATTTGTTGCTGCTTTTTCGCTGCTCCGGTTGAAATTTTGCTTTGCGGGAAAATTGTATGTTGCTGGTCGCCAAACCCAAAAATTGCGACTGAACGTACTTCGTCGGAAAGGTCCAACTTTGCTGGAAACTTTTTCGGTCAACTCTTTTTTCTTTTACTTTGACTTTTTTTTTTTGCTGACATGTCTTTTTATTATTGGTGTAGTTTGCCACGTTAGAATGAGTGGCATTCACGCTCCTTTAGTTGCTTATGATTATGTAATATGTGTTCAATAGACACAATTTAAGCATAGGTTAGGGGTCCAATAGGTCGTAGGCTTAGTTCATGTGATGACCCGATACGTCGTCTCATGGGTTACCGCTCCGTTTCCCCCATTTTTTACTTCTGTATACTTCATTATCAGTGTCTTGCCTGATCGAGTTGGCTTGGATTGATTTTAGAAGGAAATTAGGCACTTAGTCTCTTTAAGGAAGGCTTAGTTTGGAAAAGTCAACCGGATATTAACATATGTGTTAGAGGGCTCGGATATGAATTTCGATAATTCGGTCAGCTTCGAGGGATGATTGGCGACTTAGGAGTGTGATCGGAAGTAATTTTGGAGGTTTGGTGTAGAATTAGGCGTGAATTGGCGAAGTTAGTATTTTGGCGATTTCCGGTTTATAGGTGAGATTTTGATCTGAGAGTCGGAATGGAATTCTGAGAGTTGCAGTAGCTTCGTTAGGTGATTTGGGATGTGTTTGTAAAAATTTTAGGTGCTTTGGAGGTGATTTGGTTGGGTTTTTTATCGAATGCGTATTTCGAAAGTTTTAGAAAAACTTAGACTTGAATTCGATGTTAATTGATGATTTTAGTATTGTTGGATGGGTTTTTTATGATTGGAACAAGTTTGAATAACGTTGTAGGATGCATTGGTATTTTTGGTTGAGGTCCCGGGGGCTTTAGGGTGAGTTCGGATGGTTAAACGGAGAGTTTTGGAATTTTACATGTTGCTAAGTCTGCTGCAACTGGTGTTTTCGCTTCTGCGAAGCTTGGACCGCAGAAACGGTCTCGCTTGTGCGAAGATTGGACCGCAGAAGCGGTGATGGGACCTAGGCACTGATTCTGCAGAAGCGGTTGGGGAAGCCGCATCTACGAAGTCGCAAATGCGGTATTTAAGTCGCAGAAGCGGGCTTTTGGATTATGGAAATTTCCGCAGAAGCGGAAGGAGACCGTAGAAGCAAAATTTTGACCGCAGAAGCGGTTTCTGCTGGATAGAAATATTTAATTCATCTTTGCGAAATTTTGAAAGAGTAACATATTTCACTTCGGACTTGGAGAGTTTTTGGGCGATTTTGAATAGGGTTTCAATGGCTTTGGTCAGGTATGAACTCTTGAGCTTAAAAACATGATTCTATGATGTAAATACATGGATTAGAGCTAAAAACTTCAGAAATTAAAGGTCAAAAATGGTGGTTTAGGGCTTGAACTTAAGAGAGCTTAAACTAGGGATTTGAGGGTCAAATGGACTCTGATTCTTGTGATTTTTGATATGTATAGACTCGTAGCGAGATAAGGAATCCGTTGGTGTGAAAGTTTTTGAGTTTCGAGAAGTGGGCCCGGGGCTCAGGTTTTGCTAAATTCAGAAATTCTTGTTGTTTTTCGATTATTTTTTATTGTGTTTTATTCCCTTGGCATATTGTGACGGATTTATGGTTTTGGATAGATTCGACGCGCGTGGAGGCCGAATTGAGGGGAAAAGATGTCGCGAGCTAGAGATTTCGCCGGTTCGAGGTGAGTAATGATTGTAAATGATATCCTGAGGGTTTGAAACCCCGGGTTTGCAAACCGTAGTGCTATATTGAGGTGACTTACACGCCGGATAGCGAGCGTGGGGTAGAGAAGCGTTGGGGATTGTGGCTTGGTTTGTCCCGGTTGATGATTTTACCATGAAACTTATTTGATATTATCATGATTTGGGCTGATTGCCAAAGTTGGGATTTGTGCCAATTATTTGAACCCTTCGGGGATTTTATCACTGGTTTCCTCACTATTTGACATACTACTTGAACTCAGTCTTGTTGATTATACTGTTTTACAAACTCAGCCATTTTAATCAAACTTTTAGAGTTAAATGATATTTCTACTGTTGTTGGGCTGAGCACTACTATTTTATTGATGTCCGAGGGGCTTATGCTATTTTCTGGACTAAGTGAGGCCGAGGGCCATATGTGAGGATATGTTGAGTGATGTGAGGAGGCTTTTAGACCTCGAGTGTATTGTAAGAAGGCTTTCAGGCCTCGAGTGTATTGTGAGGAGGTTTTCAGGCCTCGAATGTATTGTGAGGAGGCTTTCAGGCCTCGAGTGTTATGTGAGGATGCTTTCAGGCCTCGAGTGTGATGTGATAAGTCTTTCAGGCCTTGTTTTATATGCCACGAGGTGGCTTGATATTACGCTTGGGCCGTAACGGGCCCCTCCCGGAGTTTGTACACCCCCAGTGAGCGTCGTCGACGATAAATAAATGGAGCGAACTGCACGCCGCAGTGAGATATGGATCAGGCTGCACGCCGCAGCGGTTACTATATGATACTATTCTGAGAGTGTTTTTGAGAGTGAGCCCGAGAGGCCGGTACTGTTTTGAGATGTTTCCCGAGGGACGAACTTTTATGTGCGCATCTTGTATGTTTATTTGCTTTTTTACCTGTTATACTGTGGTATTTATGACCGAGGGGCAGATTTTTCTGCGTTTATCAGCACTTACTGTTTTGAAATCATTCCGTAACTATTGAAAGGATCATTTTCAAAAGAGATTTAAACTGAGCCAAGATATTTCTAAAGATTTCATAATTTTCACTGTTTTTCTCAGAGAATTGTACCCGGCTTCTATACAGCATGTTAGTTTCTTTACGTCATTTCTTACTGCTAAGCTGTTATTTACCTTTATTAATCACTGAGTTGAAGTACTCACTTTACTCCCTGCACCTCGCATGCAGTTGTAGGTATTTATTCACCCGGTAGTGGGTATTGGCTGCGTGGAGGCGGAGTTGTAGAGGTTTAGCAAGGTGACTGCCAGTGTTCGCAGCACCACTGTCCTTCTATGTTATTTGTTATTCCTGTTCAGTATATTTCTGGACTTGTAAAGTGGAATTAAATTCTTGTAGATGCTCGTGACTTGTGACACCCCGATTAGGGTTGTGTTGGGTTGTAATTTCGTTAATTAATATCATTAAGTCATATCTTTGCTGTTCATTTATGTTTAACTATTTTGAAAGAGACGAGTTGGGTTAGTTGGCTGGCCTTGTCTTCACGGGAGGCGCCATCACGACCAGTGTGGGATTTGGGTCGTGACAATTCAGGTGTTTAAATTGACTATTGGGACAAGTTTAAGTGGTTGTGTATGTATTTTGGCCTATAACTTTTGTACTCTTAAGTGATTTACTACCATTACCCCGGAAACACTACTTGAAAACTAACATAGGGGAAAACTCTTAAGCTAAAGAAAAATAAAAAAATAAATTAAATAAAGTCATGAATTTAATACTTCAACCACCATATTCGATTTCAAGGTTAAGTTTCGACATCCATCCATATTCAAAATGCTCATATAATCTAAACATGCTCAAATTTTCATCATCTATTATTAAAGAAAAGGAACCTGCATTACGAATGTTTCGAAGGTTACCTAGTGTGCAGAAAGTGCCAAGAAGCAATAGAGAAATGAACAAGACAGACTTTCGAACCAGCAGCTCCAAACAATAACAAACCAGCAACAAGAAACCCGAAATGAACCAGAAAATTGACCCAGAAACTTAGTGACTTTCAAAGGAAAAAGAAACCAAAGCTCTCAAATTTTAGCTTACTTCTTTTGATATTTTAGCTAAAGAAATTTTTTTAGAGTTGTGTAAAGTGTGTAAAGATATGTTCCTAGAGTGTGTAAAAGTCCTATGCCTTTTATAGGAGAAGAACCAAGTCCTTCATGATTGAAAATCTGTCCAATGGATAGACTTTTCACCAAAAATCTATCTGATACTATTCAAAGAACAATTTTTGGTCAAAAATCTGTCCAAAGACAGTCCTTTTTTACCAGCTATGAACAAAATTTTGGAGTAGTGTACTCCAACAGCTTTTGAACAGTAAAAGATAGCCAAACAAATACCCTATGCTCAAGTATTCAACTTTATCATGACTGAAATTCAAGCTAACACGCTCATACTTTCAAACTAAGCAAACTATGGATTAATACAATATAAATAAAACTCAAAAGGCAACCTAACTAAGTATTCAAACAAACTAGATTGAAATTAATTTGATTTGTAAAAACTAACATAGAAAACAACTAAATTCACTAACTAAAATGTGAAACAGAAATTAAACGAGCATTGTTAACTATCCGACAACGACTAACAATAACTAAATAAACTACTATTAGTAGCCATTAATCAGAACCTAATCTTATGGAAACAACTGATTCATCTTGCGATCACAGAAATGATTCATGGTTGAATCAAACAGAAAATTAAGCAACTACGCATAAAAATGAACTTGATCTATCTAATCGAAAAGGAACAAAACGAGCAATTAACTATCGATAAGAAATATACGATTTAAACTGAACCTAAACCCAATTACAGAAGCAAAAATCAAAAAAATATAAGGAGAACTAGGATTTTACCATAACAACTGAATCAGATTGCCCTCGTCTCTCAAAGACGATGCAAAATACAGCAAGTCGACTCCCCGATCATTGTTTTCTCGATGGCATGTGCTGGAAAAAGTGAGCTTCGACATACCGGTTGATTCCAAATCATGCCAAAGAGAAAAAGATGTTGTGGGGTCGTAGTTATGCTAAAAGATCAGTTACATGGGGTTGGTTGGGTGTTTCAGGGGCGGCGTCAGGTATGGTGGTGGCGGCAGTGGTGGTGTTGGCCGGTTAGTGTTGGTCATGGCTGATGGTGGTGAGATTTTTTGGGGATTTGAGTTGGAGATATGGAGAGAGGGGGAGAAGAGAAGGAGGTGGTGCAATTTTGGTGTAGTTTGGACGACGGGCGGCGGTGACAGTGGTGACAACGCGACTAGGATTTGATTTTGTTGATTATTGGTGGAGATTTGGGGGATTTAGGTTGTGAATTTGGCATGGGGAGAGTGAGAGGAAGAGATGGTGAGATTTTGGGGTGGATTGGAGATGGTCCGCTGGCAGCGATGATTTTCGGCCGGCGGAACCACCATGGAGAAGGAGGCGGAGGACAGAGGGATTTAGAGAGAGAGGAAAGAGTGTAGAGAGGTCTCTAGGGTTTGGGCAAATGGCCAAAAATCTGATTTCTTGGCTCTTTTATTTGGAAAGGGATATGAAATGTGGTCCATTGGATTGAAGGGATTGAATGGATGAGATTTGTTCTCAACTTCATTAAGTGAAACGACGTAGTTTCAATATGAAACTACGTCGCTTTGATCTAGATCTTGGTAAGCCAACATTTGGACTGGGTTGGCTGATTTAGGCCGCCAACTTGCCTCAAATTTGGCCCAATTTGGACGAAATATAAAGAGACTCAATCCCATGAACCTCATAACAATTAATTAAACTAAAGTCCTAATTAAAAAACTACAAATACACAAATAATTATCCTATAAAAATTTTAAAATAATAAAAAATAAAAATATAATGTAGAATAAAAAGAAAAAGTAAATTTAGGCATTTACAATACACAAGTGCACCGATCTCTAGTACATTATGCTAGACCGGTCCCTGTTGCAGCAAAATAATGGCTACTTTTCAATGGCTTTGCAAATGCTAGCTATTTTTGAATGACCAATCTAAAAACTGGCTAACCCGTGCTATTTTAACTGAGTTTTACCACTTAGTCTAGCCCCCTTCTTTAAGGAAAGATGTTTTAATTTTCTTCTTTAGGCTTTTATGAATCGTCAATTTTTTTAAAGAAGAATTAGGGCGAAATTCAAAAATAGCCAGATTTACAAGTGATCACTCAAAAATAGGCACAATTTAAGTAATCGAAGTTTAGCCACTTTTCATGTAAAGATAAATCTGAATGAAAATAATATTCAAATTCGGAAAATACTCCAGCATAATATATTGGTTTTCCAGTATAATATACTGGAGTTAGAGCATAAGTATATTGGAACTCTAGTATATTATATCGGAAGTTCACAGGTGCTCCAATCTCCGATATATTATGCTGGAACTTTCCAGTATAATATTCTGGAAGTTCATATACAGGTGCACCAATCTCCAATATATTATGCTGGAACTTTCTGTGTTGCAGCAAAATAATGATTATTTTTCAATGACTTTGCAAACGATGGCTATTTTTGAATGACCAGTTCGAAAACTAGCTAGTTGTGCTATTTTTACGAAGAATTAACCTAAATAGTCGTCTATCCAACCGCTTAAACAAAAAATAGCTGGTGGAGGTATAATATATGCATAAGTTATATGTTATATGTGCATAATTATGTATAAGCAATGTATAAACGATGCATATAATTAGAAAGACTAAACAATGAATATGAACGGCTATTTATATAAAGATATACTGGGTATGGGGAGAGGGAAAAGGAGAGGGAAGTTAAAGAAGGAAAAGGATTTACTGACACTCATATTTACACCAAAAAACATGAGTTAATTATGGCTAGTAATTAATTTGAGGTGAGAATGTGAAGTAACTAATTACTCCTAATAATTTATGTAAAAACACATATAATGTATTTATTGAGTTAGTGACATTAAACGTGGATGAATCTTTTCGTTAAAGAATACAATCTTAGATTTCCAGGCTATACCACAATGTGACTCTTCAGTCCAGAGTTATTTTTATTAACTATTAGTGAATAAAAAGGAGAAACTTTACTCTGGTTGAAAATGGAAATATTCCTTACCAAGAGGCAATTTAAGCATTTAAACTAGCCACAATGTTTACAGTTGTATCAATAATGATATTTCAACAACTTGTAAATTATGAATAATTTGATATTATTCATGTTATTAGTGATGAAATAGAGAAAGCACCAATGATCAATTTAAGGAGAGACTAATAGATTTTGTATAGATTCTAAAAAGGTAAGTGGTTGGATTGGTAGCTTCATGATAGTGTTGTATGTTGAAGTAACTTTAACATGAATTCCCCAGCAGGGAGCTGTCTTTGCATTAAGCAACATAATTAATTATGTATATATCTTCCCCTTTTTTATAAAGTCTTTCTAACCTTACTACTAGATCTTGGTAGGGAATGAGTTATACAACTCATATATAGGTTTCTGCTCAATTGAACACTAGTCACATTCATTTCTTTCTTTCTTTTTTTAAATTCAAATTTAACATTAATAAAATTACAAAAAAAAAAAAAAAAAACTTCACGAAGCATTACACAGGGTCCGATAAAGGGTCACACCCCAAAAGTATATGTTGTAGGTAGCCTACCTTACTATATATCATATAAAAATAATTTTATCATTGCTTCAAAACTTCCCTTTAAGTTAAATTGATTATTGATATTATAAACATATATCAAGTTGTGAAATAAATGACTATCTGACCCAATATCTCAAAACAAATGGTAGGTAAGAGCCTATACAAAATCCTCTCCGTATACCAATATATGTTGAATACGAGACACTATATATATTAACTCAACATCAACCTCGAGGTTGTAATTCTACCTTACATCACCTAAGCGTGTAGAGTTCAAATCCTATAAAAATCCCCTTGTTTTTATCTTTTCCTTTTCAACTCTCTTTAGTTGAATTGAGGCNAAAATTAAAAAAAAAAAAAAAAAAAACTTCACGAAGCATTACACAGGGTCCGATAAAGGGTCACACCCCAAAAGTATATGTTGTAGGTAGCCTACCTTACTATATATCATATAAAAATAATTTTATCATTGCTTCAAAACTTCCCTTTAAGTTAAATTGATTATTGATATTATAAACATATATCAAGTTGTGAAATAAATGACTATCTGACCCAATATCTCAAAACAAATGGTAGGTAAGAGCCTATACAAAATCCTCTCCGTATACCAATATATGTTGAATACGAGACACTATATATATTAACTCAACATCAACCTCGAGGTTGTAATTCTACCTTACATCACCTAAGCGTGTAGAGTTCAAATCCTATAAAAATCCCCTTGTTTTTATCTTTTCCTTTTCAACTCTCTTTAGTTGAATTGAGGCGAAGTAGCTTCATGAGCCATTCCATTACTTGGTGAATTTCTTTTTGTACGTTTGTAAATACTTTATCATTATCAGTATTGCTGATCTACAATATAGCAGATAATTAAAAAGAACACGATGCATATTGAACAACGTTCTTCTATTTTCTTCTGTTGGGTGTGTTACCAAAGTTCTACATGAAAAATAAAAATGTAAAATAAGCTAATTATAAGTAGTAGGATACTCCTAATGGTGTGAGGTATTTTGAAAGTATTGAAAGTTAGAAATTCGAAGTTAGTTATTATTTGGGAACTAAATATAATTACTAGGAGTTAGGGGTACTTTATTAGTTTATCTTTTCATTTAGTTGTATATAACCAATTCTGTTAGCACAGTAATAGTAGTTGGCAATTTCCTAATTTCCTCCTTCTTCTTCCTCACGCCTCAGTGCTATCTGATAGCTGATTTTTGACATAGTATCAGAGCCATGGAGAATGATCCGTGAGATTGTGAAATTTCTCCAGCTAATCGATTGCTTGATTCTATTTGCACTCTTATTTTCTGATTCGAAGCAATTGATTCCAACTATTCGATTGCTTGATTCTATTCGCACTCTTATTTTCTGATTCGAAATAATTTTTGTTTGATAAAATTGCTGCTTTAGAACTCTGTATGTGCGTTAAGGGCGACTGAGAGAACAAAGAGCATTGACCACACTCATCTACTCTTTCTTCAACCATCAGACATGTCTAGATTGGTTTTAATTCCAATTCAGCTCACATGATCAGAGAACTATGGATTATGGAGTAGATCGAGGCGTCTTGCTCCCAAATCTAAGCGGAAGCTAGGGTTTATAACAGGAGCCTGTGAAAAGGAGTTGTTCAAGGAAAAACTCCATAAGGAATGGGATACTTGTAACGCGATAGTGCGCATCTGGATTATGAACTCGATTTTAAAGGATTTGCTTAGCGGTATCATTTATGCAACAGATGCACATCCAGTTTGGGAAGACCTGCAGGAGCGATTTGATAAGGTAAATCGGGTTCGCATCTTTCAGTTACATATTTCGATTTCGAGGTTATCTCAATGAGCAGATTCTGTAGCTGTGTATTTTACCAAATTGAAAGAACTATGGCTGAGTATGATTTTTTGGTGCCATATCTAAACTGTGGTTGTCCAAAATCTAAAGAACACATGACTCATTTACAGCAACAAAGTGTTATGCAGTTCTTAGATGGACTAAATGATACATATGACCAAGATCGTAGACAAATCCTAATGAAGACCACTGAACCCACACTTAATAAGGCGTATGTGCTCCTAATACAGGATGAGGTCAACAATGTGTAGGAGGAGGAGTCATAGGTCATAAATCAAACCCCTTAGCCATGCAAGCAGGGAGAGGTCAACGATTTCGTGGAAGGAAACCATATCTGCAATGTGAACACCGCCGTATGAGAGGGCATACAAAGAAAAACTGCTACAAAATAGTAGGATAACCTCAAGATTTCAGAAGAAGTAAAGAATTTCATCCTAAGGGGATTATAACAACTGCAAATCAAGTAGAAGGTTATGAGAATCATGAAGAATGAAATAAAGCTCAAAATTCACAAGGAACATCAGGAAGAGATCATTTCTTTATAGAAGAACAGTACCAACAGATTCTAGATTTGTTGAACAAAGACTCACCACCAAGTGACAAGAAGGCACAAAATTAAGCAACAACAACAGTTATACTCACTGCATAATCTTCTAGTATGCATATCTCAAACAAAAGGAATGATGATTGGATTGTATACTCATGAGCAACACATCACATTTAATCTACCTTAGATTTAATGAGTGGTGTAAGAAGAGTAATGACAGGACACAAGACAAAGTGACATTGCCAAATGGTGTCACTACAAAAATTGAACATGTGGGTAGTTCATATTTGTCAGATGTTGATAAGCTAGAGAATGTACTACATGTTCCTGATTTTAAGTTTAATTTAATGTTAGTGTCCAAGCTAACCAGAGATCTAAAATGTGTTGCCACTTTTCTGTCCAAACTATGTGTGTTTTAGGATCTTTACAATGGCGGGGTGAAGGCGATTGGTAAAGAAAATGAAGGTTTGTACATACTGAAAGGAAGAGGAATTAGACTTTTAGCAGCAAATGTGGATGTGAAAGATCCAAGTGGTGTAACAACATACTTGTGACATGAGAGATTAGACCATGCTTCTGTTCCTTTTATGCAACATGTTTCCTTTTTGCATAATAAAGTAGATGATAAAATGCAGAATAAATGTATTGTTTCGCTAAACAGTATAGACTTAGCTTTCCTAACAGTGATAAAATGAGTGCTAGAGCTTTTGAATTGGTTGACATGAATGTATGGGGACCATATAAGAAGAGCACTCACGATAGGAAGCATTACTTTCTTACAGTTGTGGATGATTTTTCTAGAGCTACTTGGATTTTCTTGATATTGTTTAAGAATGAAACTATTACTTTCCTGAAGCAATTTGTTTCCACGGTTAAGATACAGTTTGACACTTCTGTCAAAATTTTGAGAACAAACAATGGTAAAGAATTTTTCAATGCACAATGGAATGAGTTATTGTTATCTCACGGAATCATTCACCAAAGTAGTTGTGTATATACACCCCAGCAGAATGGAGTAGCTGAAAGAAAATACGGACATATACTGAACACTGGCAGGGACTTAAAATTTCAAAGTCATGTTCCAGATATATTTTGGGGAAAATGTATACAAACTGCTATTTACTTGATTAATAGATTGCCTACCGGGATACTAAGTGTAAAAATCCCTTATGGAATGTTGTATGGTAGAGAGCCCTTAATAGCACATTTAAGAGTTTTTGGATGCCTATGTTATGTCACAAATAAGTTTGGTACAAGGGCTAGACAGGCTGTTCACATAGGGTATTTAACTACTCAAAGGGCTATAGATTGTATGATTTAACTACTAGAACCTTCTTTATTAGCGGGGATGTATCCTTTAGGGAGAATGAGTTTCTATTTAGGAAAGTAACACAACATCTATTCACATCTAATGACTTTGGTTCTTTTTTTTTTAGAGACTGATTTGCAGGCTCAAACAGGTGGACTACCAACAAGTTCCAATCTTGAGGAATCATTTCATATTCCTAATACAGCAGAAACAATACACACAAGCACCAGATAACCAGCAGAGGATGGCAATAATGGAATTCATAATGCAACATCACCAATAGGAGATTTGGAAGAGTCATCAGTACCAAATGAAAATCATAATGATGCACTACCAGTGTAGGAGACACAAACAGATGGAACAGAAACTACACATGGTGTGCTGAACAATGATGAGGACATATCTGCTGGTTCACTTGTTCAAGATGGTGCCACTGAAGACTTTCAACATGGGCAAAATATACCTAGGACTGAGTCTGATTCCAATGCACTAACTAGACAATCACTAAGGGTAAAGAATCCACATATATGGCAAAGAGACTATATGTTGCAGTCACAGAATCCCTCAAAATTCAATTATCCAATCTCAAACTTCATATCTTATGAGAAGATGTCATCAAAATAGAGAAGTTATGTCTCAATTTTTTCAGCCTTGAAGGAACCTTATAACTTCAAGGAAGCTATAAAGGATGAGAGGTGGATCACAGCCATGAAGCAGGAGATACAAGCATTAGAAAACAATAGGACTTGGGAGGTTGTTGACTTACCACTAGGCAAAACTTCTATTGGATTAAAGTGGGTATACAAAATAAAGTACCAAGCAAATGGAGAAGTTAAAAGATTCAAGGCACGACTAGTGGCAAAAGGATACAATGAATAAGAGGGATTAGACTATCACAAGGTATTTTCACCAGTTGCAGAGATGATGACTATTAGGTCTGTGATAGCACTTGCAGCCGTAAAAGATTGGTCCTCATACCAAATGGGTGTTTTTAATACTTTCCTTCAAGGATATTTATTTGAAGAAGTCTATATAGATTTACCACAGGGCTTCCAAAGGCAAGGGGAGAAGAAGGTGTGTAGGCTGTTTAAGTCTTTAATAGTCTCAAGCAAGCATCTGGGCAATATAATTTAAAACTTACAGAAGCATTGGTGGGAGCAGTTTCCATACAGACCACTCATGAGTACTCTATGTTCACTAAGAGTTCAGGCAGGATATTGTCACCATCCTCATCTATGTAGATGACTTGCTACTGACTAGAAGTAATAAAGATCTGATTGTTGAAGCTAAGGCAACTTTGCATCAGCATTTTAAACTCAAAGACCTAGGAGAATTGAGGTATTCTTAGGGATTGAGGTGTTGAGATCTAATCATGGAATATTGCTTAACCAAACAAAATATACTTTAGAGCTCATTTTTGAGCTGGGCTTAAGTGGTGCCAAGCCAACATTAACACCACATGAAATCAATCAAAAACCCACAATAGTGGAATATGATAGAGCTGCTGGAATAGAAGATGAAGATCCTTTGACATATGCAAATAACTATCAAAAGTTGATAGGGAAATTGCTCTACCTGACAGTCACTCTACCAGATATCAGTTATGCAGTGCAGACCTTGAGTCAATTTATGCAACTGCCTAAGAAGTCACACATGGAGGTTGCTTTTAGAGTAGTTAGATATCTAAAGGCTATACCAGTAATGAGAGTTCTATTGAAGCGAGGGAATGTTGATACATTGACAGCTTTTGTGATTCTGACTGGGCAACTTGCCCAATGACAAGAAGGTATGTTAGTGGATATGGAATTAAACTTGGTGATTCATTGATTTCATGGAAATCAAAGAACAACGCACTGTCTCACGAAGTAGTGCTAAAGCACAATATCGCAACATGACATCAATAGTTTCAGAAATAGTGTGGCTGTTGGGATATTTTCAGAGTTGGGAGTATGTATTCTTAAGCCTGTCACATTGTTCTGTAATAGCAAAACAACAATACAAATAGCTGTAAATCTTATATTTTATGAGCGTACTAAACACATCGAGATAGACTATCATTTTGTTTGTGAACGTATCAAGGATGGTATATTGGTTATTCAATGTGTTTCTACAAGATATCAACATGCAGATCTCTTCACCAAAGGACTATTATCTGTACAACATAGGTTCTTACTCAACAAGTTGAGAGTGTTGAACATTCTCCACCTTCCAGCTTGAGTGAGAGTATTGGAAGTTAGGAATTAGAAGTTAGTTATTATTTGGGACCTAAATATAATTACTAGGAGTTAGGGGTCCTTTATTATTTTATTTGTTTAATTAGTTGTATATAACCGATTATGTTAGCACAATAATAGTAGTTGGAAATTTTCCAATATCTTCCTTCTTCTTCCTTACGTCTCAGTGCTCTCTAATGGCTGATTTTTGATAGAAAGAAACTACACGAGTTTGGCCTAAAGCAAATAATATTACAACATATTTAAGAGTATTTTTGGATTATTTTAGCCCAATAATGATTCAGCGGGACGAGTATGAAGATGACTGAGTATGGCATAGGACCAGATTACTGCCTTTGCAACACATAAACGACAATTGGAGTAATTAGTGGGATCATGTAGTGGAATAAAATTAATCTCAAAATTAGCTCATGAATAATGATGTGAAACTTAGTTAATGGGGAGATTGTTGGGTCTGCGTGAATAAAGTCCCACGTGGAAAGTAGAAAAGAAAAATAAACTACATAAGAAGTTGAATACTCTTAGTGGTGTGAGGACCTTCTGAAAAAAATCGCACAGACTCTAACAAGATCATACTAGGTTAATAGTATCTTTGAGCTGTTTTAGCCCCGCATTTCTTATGTACAACAAGCTTGGAATAGCAATAGATCGGGAAGGTGCAATGCTCTGAACTAGACGCGCCATATCAAAAGAAAAAAATAGTGAATAAGACACAACTATGACAGGAGAGGGTTACTGAAGTGGTAAGTAAATCTCCACCTCTAACTTAAAGATCATGGATTCTAGTCATAAATAGAGAAAAGTGAAAAGCTCCTGGAAAGGTAAAAACTTTCAAATAAACTAATCCAACCAAACTAACAAAATAGAGAAAATGCATAAAGTATCCATTAAACTTGTCCGAAAATATCATTTACACACCTAAACTTTACGGGCGACCTTTTACCCCACTATTCTAAACTTAAGTGAATTTAATACCCTCCTGAGTGATGACCTGGCGTAAGACGTGTAGTTCATTTTACAAACGCACGTGAAGGAAAAAAAATAATTTAAAACTAGTTTAATAGTCCAGATATCACTTTCCTATTGGATAATAAAATTAATTAACTTAGTACTATTTCTTTCCCTTTTCTTATTCATTTTTCTTTTCTTTTTCGTTTTTCTTTCTCTTTCTTCATTTAACAGAAGCAGAAGTAGAGAACCAATGGCCACAAGAAATGAAATAGTAAATTTTTTGCTAACAGACCCAATGGCCACAAAAAATAAAATAAATCTCAATAACTAATTTTAAAGAGAAAATGACCACAAAATATTAAATAAACTAGTTATTAAATTATTTCTTAACAGAACCAATGGCTTTGACATTACCTCTTTAATATTCTTGGAAAATGTAAATAAAATGAACCAATGACCACAAGAAATGAAATAAATCTTTCATTTAATAGAAGCAGTAATCTTTCTTCATCCGTCCTTCTTCAATTGAGATTTTTCTGGTGTCACCGGAAAATTCTCCGATCGGAGAAAATTTCCGGCCAACCAAATATTTCTCTCTATCCCAAGCTTTCCGATTATCTACAATGAAAAAAGAAGAATATAGATAGAGTCGATGTGTTTAAGCAAGGTTATGGCTGTGAATGGCTTTTACAGTGGTAGCGGGCAAAAATAATGAGAAAGAAAGGTGAAGAAGATGAAATTAAAAAAAGAATAGAAAATGAAAGAAGTATATTTAAAAAAAGTAAAAAAAAATACTGTAGCATTTGATACATGTATGGCGCGTGTTAACACAACCACCACAAGAGTGGTTCAATATTTTGAAGAGGATATTAAATTCACTTCATATGAGAATAGTAGGGTAAAAGGTCGCCCGTAAAGTTTAAGTGTGTAAATAATTTTTTCGGACAAATTTAATGGGTATTTTATGCATTTTCTAAACAAAATATATAAATTAAGGAAGTTAGAAGATGCATCACAAATATTATCCCAATAGACAAATTTAAGTGGCCCAACTCAAAACGTTACAACAATTAAAAATAGAAAATCAAATCCACCATTAAATATTTCTCAAAAAAGAGAAGACCAAAAAAGAAAATGTAGGAAAAGCAAGTAGTTGACGAATCGCTTTCAAGAGAAAGAGAAAGAAAAAAGGAAGAGTGACGTGAAACATAGAGGAGAAGCACATGGGATCAGTTTTTAAGCTGAACGCACCAGAACCCCCTTATATGCTGGCATGTGGACGAGAAGATTCAGCTATTTTTTTAAAATATTTTTTTTGTATTTTTCAAATTTTTAATTATATCATATAGATATTAAAAATTAATAAAAGTTTCCAAGTATGAGCATAGCAGAAACTAAGAACATGGATCCACCCCATTTCCAATGGGGATTTTTGAATTTCCAACTAATAAAGTCATGTAATGCTGTAATGCTGCCTTCTCTTGTCTTTGCCTTATACTCTCTTTAAATTAGCTACATAAATAAATAACAAAAATAAATAAATTTTGTACATGAAATGGACCCCCACTCCCTCACATCATCTCTCTTCATTCTCCATTCCCATCATTTATTTCAGATAGTGGGATGCTAAGGCTCCAAGATGAAATATTATTGTGAGGTGGTAAGTCTGCACGCCTTTATTTTAATTAAAATTTTTATATTCAAGCTCTAAATATAAAGTCGTTGTTATTAGGAGTATTTTACCTTCTCAATGGGAACTTCTCTGAGCGAATATAAATTTAGTCGTGCCATAATGCAGATATGAGACACAAAAAAAATAATAAGAAATGCTAATGCGTAGACATTAGTTCGATAAGAGGTGTTACCAGATAGCGGAATATAAATACGTTCTTTATATAAATGTATGTAAATTATTTTTATTTTTAAATTATGAACATATGTAAAAGGAAGACAATACTAAAAATAATAAAAAATAAATATCAATTCTAAATAAGAAGTGAGGATTAAAATTACTATAATCCAAAGTCTAAATTCACTTTATAAATTAAACTGTGACAATAAACGGATATAATTTGCGCAAAGTTTTGTGTACGTACTTAATGCAACTAATTTTGTAGTTACTCCCCGTCCCCCATCGATGAATAAAAGCAGCCAATGATTTCCTCATAATAAAGATACGTTTGACATGCATATATAAATATAATTTATTTATTTTGGCAAAACTAAGTACCACAAAAGCAAAAGGAATCCCATGCATGTAGCTCCCCACGGCTCTTCTATTTATAAAAAAGAAGTGGACAAAAAATATAAAGGAATGGGTTATAGATATGGGCCATTTCTTAATTTCGATGGAATAAAATAGAGTTATTTTGTATATGGTAAAAAAGAATTTGTGTAAAGTCTTATAAAGATAATCGGATGTATTAGCGTATACGGTGGAAATCATGGCTATCCGATTTCGTCCTTTGATGGAAAAAGTGATACCACGTCGGCATGCCAGGATGTCGAGTTCGGGGTCGGCGTTCCTTTCCAAGATCGAGGCTGGTATCACTTACCAAGGTAAGAAGAGGGTGTACTTCGAGATGATACCAGTATAGTTCGGTAATGTAAAGAGCGAGATACCCGCAATGGACCGAAGATCATAAAGTAAATTTCGGCATGGATTGATCCTTAGCGGTTAACCAGTTATCAAATATGACTTCCTACTATAATTAAAAGTGTCCCTTATTTAGAACTCCCCTATTGTATAAAGAGGGATCCCATTCATTTGTAGGCATCATTGTTCACTGACGAGAAAATATACGCACATTACTTTCTTGCTATTTCACTTGCTATTTATCAGAGTTGCTTTATTATTTTTTATTCCTATTATCACACCTCGAGACTACCATAGGTCGAGGTTGAGATTTGGCTTGCATACTGAGTTGATTTATTTTATCCTCGAACTTATCTATTTAATTTCTTGTTTATCAATTGGTATTGGATTAAATCACATATCCTTAAAACCACAGTATAAGTTTAATTGTTACTCGAATATTAGGGTAAACAGTTTGGCACACACCGTAGGGCTAAGGATAATAGTGATTGCTTCAGTGCTAATTCTGATAACACACATTATTTCACACTTGTTATTGTCAAGTATTTTTTCCCTCAGGTTAAAATATTTCAAACTCACATAACGCACCCGTACATGGTGATGATGGTCTCAGATTTTACGGGAAAAACGATAATGTAATTGCTCCAGTTGCCAAGGTGCCATTGGCAAATCTCGGGGGAGCACCAGTTACCGATCCAATCGATATCAGTTCACACGTTGCTCAAAATATGGACCTAAGCGCGAACCCCGAACAGAGTGTACGCAGAGAAGGCCGATCTGGTGGTCAAGGTACACAGGGCAGAGGAGACTAAGGATTTAGTCTCCAGATGATATTCGTGATGCTACAGGCTTAGCACGCCGTTATGACTCAGTTGCAGAGTCAACATAGGACTCCAAGTGGGGTCGAGCCAGAAATCGCTCGTCGTACCGAGCCAGTGCCAAAAATGTCGAATCGTAGCGAATCAGGGACTAATCCCGCAATAATAACAATTCTCGAGGAGCTCAACATAAGAATTGAGTCGGGAGAGAAGAAAATCGAAGATAATGATAAAAAAGTGGAAACATACAACTCCCGAGTTGATCAGATACCGGGGCACCCCAGATCCTAAAGGGTTTGGATCCGAAAAAGTTTGTGCAGAAGCCTTTTCCTCAGAGTGCGGCTCCAAATGTCATTCCTAAGAAGTTCTGTATGGCTGATATACCTAAATACAACGGGAACATCGATCCTAATAAACACATCACTTCGTACACGTGCGGAATAAAGGAAATGACTTAGAAGATGATGAGATTATGTCCATTTTGTTAAAAAAAATTAGGAAAACTTTATCAAAGGGAGAAATGATTTGGTATCAGAACCTGCCACCAAATTCCATTGACTCATTTGCCATGTTAGCAAATTCTTTCACGAAGGCATACGACGGGTCCATAAAGGTCGCAAAAAGAAAATCGGACCTTTTCAAGATAAGACAAAGGGATAACGAGATGTTGAGAGAGTTCGTATATCGATTTCAAATGGAACGCATGAAGCTACCATTGATCACAGATGATTGGTCCGTTCAAACTTTTACCCAAGGGTTGAACGAACGGAGTTCGATAGCATCATGACAGTTGAAATAAAATTTAGTCGAGTATCCAGCTGTAACTTGGGAAAATATGCACAATCGATATCAATCGAAGATTAGAGTCGAGGATGACTAATTAGGAACCCCTTCCAGTTTAGTACATCCAAACAGGTTGGCAGTTAAAACCCAGAGGGACGTTGACAGGGACCCAAGGTTGAATAGATAACGATATCGACCATATACCACAAATCGAAGGAACAATGGTTCAAGGCACAATTCTGTCCAGAATGATCGAAGAAATGATCAATGACAGAATTCTCGGTGACTTATGAGCAAAAGTGGTTTTGATAAGCATGTCGATCCCACAGAAGAACCTCGATTATCGGAATATAATTAGTATCGATGCGTCGGGCATTGTATCGGCAATCAGAAGAATCAAAGATACCAGATGGCCCAGACCCATATAGACCGATCCTTCCCAAAGAATTCCAAATTTTATGTGCAAGTATTATGGCACGCATGGTCATAAGACCGAGGATTGCAGGCAATTGGGGAGGGGGGTAGCCCGTCTATTCAACGAGGGCCACTTTCAAGAGTTCCTCAGCGATCGAGCTAAGAATAATTTCATAAGTAAGGAAGCTAACGGGAAAAATGAACAGGAGGAACCCCAGAATGTCATTCATATGATCATCGCTAGGGTTGACTTTCCACGAGGACCCATATTAAAACGAACTAAGGTATCAATCACCAGGGAGAAATGAACCCGAGATTATGTGCCCGAAGGGTCCTTATCATTCAACGACCAAGAAGTAGAAGGCATTTCTCAGCCATACAACGACTCTCTGGTAATTTCTATCTTATTAAACAAAGCTCAAGTTAAGCATGTTTTAGTGGATCAAGGTAGCTCGGCGAATATCATCCGATCAAGGGTCGTAGAGCAGCGCAGCCTACAAAATCAAATGGTTCCCACAGCTCGGGTCTTAAATGGCTTAAATATGTCTAGTGAAATAACTAAAGGGGAGATTATTTTGTCGGTGAACGTGGATGGAGCCATTCAAGATACCATATTCCATGTGATCGAGGGCAAAATGAGGTATAATACCCTAATCGGAAGGACTTGGATCTACAACATGAGGGCAGTCCCCTCGACTCTCCACCAAATGATGAAATTTTGAGGATGAACGGTGTAAAAGTAGTATACGAGGAGCAGCATGCTACAAAGGAAATATTTGTGGTTGATGAGGCAACATTGATATCGACGTTATCAACCTCAAAAATGTCTAGCATCAAAGGTCAAAAGGAAGCCAAATATAAATCACAGCCACCAGCCCCGACCAAATCGAGGAAGTAAGGGATAGAAGAAGAGGAGGAGGATTTTCTAGCTTCTCGAACTTTTACCGTTCCCGAATATTTAAACTCCACCAAATCTACGGTCGAAGATTTGGAATGGGTTATATTGATTGAGTACCTGCTCAAGAAAAAGGTATACCAAGGAACGGGATTAACCCCCAAACTCAGGAAAAAGCTTATTCAATTTCGTATTGATAACATAGATTGCTTTGCTTGGTCCCATTTAGACATGACAGGGATCCCTCCAGAGATAACGACCCATCGTCTAAGCCTTGACCCCAGGTTCAAATCGGTGAAACAAAATAGAAGGCCCCAGTCCGAGGTAAATCATGCATTCATAAAGGATGAGGTAACTAAACTTCTCAAAATAGGGTCTATTCGGGAGGTAAAATATCCCTAATAGTTAGCCAATGTAGTCGTAGTCCCTAAAAAGAGGAAAAAACTTAGAATGTGTGTAGATTACAAAGATTTAAACAAGGCATGCCCCAGCGATTCTTTTCCACTGAATAACATTGATCGCATGATCGATGTCACTGCTGGCCACGAGATCCTTACCTTTCTCTATGCCTACTCCGGGTACAATCAAATTCAAATGAACCGAGAAGACCAGGAAAATACTTTATTTATCACCAAGTATGGAATGTATTGTTAAAATGCAATGCCCTTTGGGATACTGGTGCTACTTATCAACACCTCATAAATAAAATATTCGAAGAATAAATATGCAAGCCAATGGAAGTTTATATCGCTGATATACTAGTTAAGTCCCCGCGCATATGACTATTTGGATCATTTGCAAGAAACTTTTGAGATTTTCAGGAAATATAACATGAAGCTCAACCCTGAGAAATGTGCTTTCAGGGTTGGTTCAAGCTAATTCATGGGCTTTATGGTGTCGAATTGGAGGATCTAGATCAACCCCGATAAAATCAAGGCCATCAAAGACATAACCGTCGTAACAGTGTAAAAAAACGTGTAGAGGCTAACTGGACAGATAGCTGCTTTAGGCTGATTCATCTTGAGGTCATCTAATCGAAGCCACATATTTTTCTCTCTACTCAAAAAGAAGAAGAATTTCACATGAACCCCGGAATTCCAGTAGGCATTAGAGAAACTAAAGCGATTCCTATCGAGCCCATAACTTTTTCACACTCCAAAGTCAGATGAGAAACTTTACTTATACTTGGCAGTATTGAAATTGCAGTAAGTGATATCCTAGTTTGAGAAGAGCAAGTTACGCAATTTCCCATTTATTATGTAAGTTGAACCTTAGGAAAAGTAGAAACTAGATATCCATACTTAGAGAAATTGGTACTTGCATTGGTATATGCCTTTAGAATGTTAAAACCATACTTTCAATGTTACTCCATGTGCATGTTAACCACTTACCCAGTTCGTAATATTTGCACAAGCCCAAACTATAGGGTTGATTGTCCAAATGGACCGTCGAACTCAGTGGGTACGATATAGAATATCAACCCCGAACAGCCATTAAGTCTCAAAATTTGGTGGACTTCATGGCCGATTTCTCGCCAACCCTCGTACTTGAAGTTGAAAAAGAACTTTTGTTAAAACCAGGCACATCATCAGGGGAATAGACCCTTTTCATAGACAGTGCTTCGAATGTGAAGGTAGGCATCGTTGTGATTATTATGCAAGCATGTTTTCTAGCTTGTTTCCAAATAAAAATGGTTGTGAGTTAAGTGTTATTACTCACTGAGCTAGCGACTCATTCCCCGCTAACGTTTTTTACAGAGACAACAGTTGACGCAGGCGAGGAGTTCGTTAATTAGAGCGCACAAGTTGAGAATTCTTGGTGAGCCTCGCACTTGTTCGCGTGGGCAGAGATTTTTATCAATTGTTATGGTCTTTTCTTTAAATTCTTAGAGTCACTCCATAGTCATTCTTTTAGTGTCATGAGTATTATTTGCTATTAGTCTTATGTTGAGTATCGTTCTTTAGTATTAAAGTTGGAGATAATCAGTATTTTTGGTTGTTCGTTGGTGGCTTAGTCATGGTGAAAACTTGTGTTGGTTAATTGACATGTTGTCAATTGTTTGGTATGATATTAGGATGTTTGGTTGTTGATTTGAGACAGGAACTATTTTTGGGATGGTCCAAAAATAGGGGAAACTCTGCCCGATTTTCTGTAAAATTACCGATGAGGCTTACTTGGGAGCACTTGCTCCTAATTGCCGGTCACAATCCTAAATTGGGTCGTGACAAAGTTGATATCAGAGCTTAGGCTTTAATTCCCGAGTCATGGAGCAATGTTTAGTAGAGTCTTGTTCATGGGTATGTAGGCGCCCATACTTATGAGCTTGAGGCTACTGAACATCTAGGAATGATTTTCCTTCTTTCATTCTTTGATCGTGCGTTGAGATAACTTGAGATTGACTTTGGAATATTTCTTTTGCAGATGGATAGGACACGTATACCCTTATTTGTTGGACGTGGTGCTGGACGTGGTACTACCCGGGGTGGAGGTCAAGTCAGGGTTCATCAAACTAGGAGACAGACTGCTCCTCAACCTCAAGTTGGGAACATGGGTCAAACCCAAGCTGTTATGCCAGATCAAGTGCAAGAGCAGGGAGTTCAGAACGCTCCACCACCAGTGCCAACTGTTGTACCTACTGTTGCCTTACCTGCAGATGTAGTGACAAGGTTATTGAATGTGTTAGAGGCATTGGTGCCTACTCAGAGAGGAAGTTCAGCTCCCCAGGCTACTTTACAGACACAAGCACCTGCACAGACTCAAACTTTCGGGAATAAGGAAGTATCCCTACACGAGTTCCTGAAATTGAAATCACCAAAATTCACAGGTTCCGATAATTCAGCAGATCCTCAAAGTTTCTTGGATGGGACACTTAAGGCATTACGTGCTCTTGGATGTTCTAGTGAGAAAGTCGTGGAGCTCGCAGCATACAAACTAGAGGATATGGCCAACACATGGTATGAAACTGTATTGCTAGGAAGGCCAGCAGGAGCACTACCACTGACATGGGACGAGTTCACTAAGTTGTTCAAGAATCATTTTCTTCCAGACAGTCTGACGCAACAACGTGNTAGTCGACCTTGCTAGAAAGATTGAAAACAAAGGACGTGAGGAGCGTGCAGCTAGTGAATTACGTAAGAAGGCCAAGACAGGAAGGGCTTTTAGTGGCGGTTTTAGTGAAAATAGAAGAGCAGGAAATCAGGAACAACAACAACAACAGGGTTCTCAGACAGGGACACACATGTCTTCATAGACCACATACAGACCACATTATAAACAAGGTAATAGGGGACCATCATCTTCTGGACATCGTAATTCTGGGCAGATATATGCCACTACTGCAGTCTGCCAGACCTGTGGTAGATCATATTTGGGCCAATGTCGTGTTTTAACTGGAGAGTGCTTTCGGTGTGGCCAGTTGGGACATCACTTGAGGGATTGCCCTCAGCCTCCGAAAAATTTCAACCAGGCTTCTATTCAGTCAGCTGCACCGACTCAGACTACTCGTAATACTTCAAGTGCTACAGGTACAGGAAATAGGGGTCGAGGTGTTGGAGACCGTGCTACTGTGAATCAAGGACAAGGCAATGCCGGTAGAGGTCAGGCGAGAGTTTTTGCATTTACTAGACAGGATGCTCAGGCCTCAAATGCAGTGGTTGCAGGTATTCTTTCTGTCTGTTCATTTGATGCACTTGCCTTGATTTATCCGGGATCTACTCACTCTTATGTGTCCTCGTACTTTGCTTTGAGGTTTAGTAGACAGCTTGAGCTATTGACTGATCCTTTTCTAGTTTCTACTCCTGTTGGAAAGTCTCTATTAGCTGAATACGTATATTGTGCTTGTCAGATTCGGGTTGAGGGTAGAAATACTCTAGCTGACCTTATTGTACTTGATATGATTGACTTCGACATGCTGATGGGAATGGATTGTCTATCTTCTTGCTATGCTATAGTCAATTGTCATGCAAAGATAGTAAGGTTTGAGATACCAAATGAGCCTAGTTTTATTCTAAGAGGGAGTCAGGTTCCAGAGACTTGAAAAATTGTATCTTTTATAAAAGCTCAACGACTTCTGAAGAAAGGTTGCTTGGGTCTCTTAGCTATTGTAAATGACACTAGAGAGGAAACAATTAGTGTAGAAAATGTACCCGTAGTGAGAGAATTTTCTGATGTATTTCCTGAAGATTTACCAGGATTGCCTCCAGTACGAGAAATAGACTTTGGTATTGATTTGCTACCTGACACACAACCAATATCGATACCCCATATCGAATTGCACCAGCAGAGTTGAGGGAACTAAAGCAACAGTTACAAGATTTGTTAGATAAGGGTTTTATTAGACCTAGTGTATCACCATGGGGTGCACCAGTACTGTTCGTAAGGAAGAAAGACGGATCCCTGAGAATGTGCATTGACTACAAGCAGTTGAACAAGATAACAATACGCAATAAATATCCTTTGCCCCGAATAGATGACATGTTTGATCAGTTACAAGGAGCTGCCCACTTTCCAAAGATTGACCTCCGTTCTGGTTATCATCAACTTAGAATCAAAGATGAAGATATTTCTAAGACTGCTTTCAGAACTCGATACAGGCACTATGATTTTCTCGTGATGCCTTTCGGACTGACAAATGCTCCAGTTGTCTCACGACCCGGATTTCCCACCATCGGGATCGTGATGGCGCCTACTCGTGGTAGCTAGGCAAGCCAACTTACTTACCGTTTCCATTAGAAAAAACCATTCTGTTGTCAATTTATAGCATCATTAATAATAACAACAATAACTGCGGAAGTCTAATTTTATAAGTCTGAAATAAATACGAAATGCTCAACAACATTCTCTACCCAAGATTTGGTGTCACATACTCACTAACCACTAAGAATAAACTACATATAAAGGTCTGAAAGAAATATAACAGTTGTCTGTCTCGAAACAATGAGGCAACAGTATAAATGAAAAACATACGAAGAGACGCCGGGCCTGCGGACGCCTGCAAGGATACCTCAGTCTCGTAATAATAAAATCCTGCTCCCAAACTACTGCTGCTGCTGCTGCTCAAAACCTGGACCTATGCAACAATGCACAGAAGTGTAGTATCAGTACAACCGACCCCATGTGCTGGTAAGTGCCTGGCCTAACCCCGGCAAAGTAGTGACGAGGCTAGACAGGGCTACCTAATCAACCTGTACAATTCTATATACATATATACACCAAAACAACAGAATAAACAAATAAGAGGGAGGGAACATGTTGTGGGTAGTACAATTGAATATACAGTTTATCAGTGTAATTAATAAATAGG
>MU716992.1:128767-165710 GCA_026770625.1 Nicotiana glauca | reverse complement strand
TTTGGCCTAAATTAAATATTTACCTGCTAAAAATGGGTAAAATTTTGGGGAGGGTCAAAAATCACATATCAACAGGTATTTTATGAGTGCTCCGCCCCAGGACGAGCCCCGAATGAGTCCCAATTTTACCTTTTAAAATAGAGTATTACATTATGTGTTTAAAATCCTTATAAAACTTAAATATTAAAATCAACTAGTATATAAAAGTCTAGTGGAATACACAACTCGATTACTATTCCGGCATAAAGTCACGTGAAAGAGGGGATCGAATCCATTTAGTGCCGCCGCAAATCAATGATTCTGTACCGCGCAGCTGTCCACGTTGGACAAAAATCTTTTTCGCACGCCGCAGCCACCTTATCTCCGCCGTAACCTCCGCCGTAATCAAGAACCTTACTTTATACAGTGCACCAACGCATGTTGATTTGTTGGAGAAGTTTTATTTTGTGTCTCATACAACTGATACTAGTGTTATGAGGCTTCTTTTATCTCACAAATTTTTGGATCCAAATTTTACACTTATGGGTTCATAGAAATAGGGATCCACAAAACTATGAGACAAAAAAATGATCTCTTATAACTAGTGTCAATTGTATGAGATAGAAAATAAAATTTTCCTGCAACTTGCGAGAATTTAAATTTGTGTACTTTTTAATTAATTTTTTTGGTTCTTTTTGTGTGGAGGCGGATATAATTGGATCCTTCTAACATCAAATCTCAACTTATCGAATGCTTTCAAAGGCTTCCTTACAAAAACTCTTATCATTAGTCGTCTATGGAGATCGTAGCATCCGGTATTGATTCAGATTTTGCAGTAAAAAAGTTTGTTCATGCATTTATATTTAAACCTTCTGATTAAAAATGAAAGAGCATTTGTCATCCGTCATCGCTGTTGGTGTGAATGCATATGGAACAATAGTATTATTTTTAAAGTACAATATCAGCCGTTTAAGTGGAGATTAGAAAAAGGCATACTAAATTCCCCTGTAATAACAAAAGCATAACATGGCGAATGCAAGGTCCTTATTAGTCATTAGATTAATTACCACATATTTTCTATAAAATAAAAAAGGCAGAATACATTGGCAGGCCATTAAACTTGTCCTTCCTACTATGACACTTTATCTAGAGTTTGTTCCAATTGAACCCCATAACACGGTTATTATTGTGTCACTTAGACATAAAAAAACATATAGGCTTTTATAGGTTTTAAAATAGAATCAATTAGTTTCAATGAGTTCTTAACTTTCACTAATTTCACTAAAGATTTTTATATACGTTCTTCTATAAATATGGAAATAGAATGGAAATATATAACTTTTTTTAATGGAATTCTGCAAATAGGTCGATGGGGAAAATGAAACTCCCCACCTTGGTATAGAAATGATGTTTACTCTTTTGTCAACAAAAAAGTTAGTATTCAGTAAATAGAGGATTTCCTAATTCGATTATTTTATCTATCAATCAGAAAAGCGAAGCGAATTCCATTACGTATTGATTGGTGAGTTAATCAATATCAAATATGAAAGGAAAATCGTTAAATTATTCAATTAGATAATAATTGAATAATTTAAGAATAATTGAATTCTTTTTTCAAGTTGATTCAAATTATTCGAAGGTTTATTACTTATTTATTTTTGTTTGGCGTACAAACAAACTTTTTGAATTCCTGGTAGAAATAGATTTCGCTAACGAAAAAGCCTTTAATGCTATCAATAGCCCTTCCTTTTCCAAATATTTTTACGAATACGCTTTTTTGATGTCGAAGTGCGTGTGTATATAAGCGCTCTAACGTGAATAGCCGATTAATAAGTTTAGTCCATATAGAATTATTGTCCACATAAGATCCATGTGTACCGGATAAATCCAAATCAAACAAATCGGGTTCAAGATTAAACTGCCTAACCCATACAATAACTTTTAATCTTTACAGCTCTTAGTAAAAAAAATAACCTCATTCCCGTCTCTAAAAAAAATAACCTCATTCCCGTCTCTATATATCCTCTTCCCCTTCCAAAATCGCTTGCTCCAGTAGAGAGATTCTGGAATTATCTGCTGGTTCTCATAAAATATTGAAGCTAACAACCTAAAGTTCGTACAAATTTCACTCCCGTCTTCGTTTACCATCTGCAATTTTTTATCTGAACAAGTTGTGAAGTCGATTATTTTGGGTGGCCTTCAACAAGATTGTTATCTCGAGTTACTCCTTTACTAGTATGTCTCGAATTACTGTTTTACTGAGATTTTAGTTATTTATTAGGGTTTTTGTGTTAGTAATGGCTTTTTGGGAATTGGAGATATAAAAATAGGTTTATTTCATTTCTTTTCTTCGAATCTTGCTGAATGTGCTCATCATCTCAGTGAACGAATACATTATTATCCGCTTTCACCATAGTTGAACATTTACCGAATCTCCAGATGCCCAATATGTCACTAATATAGATATAAATCAATTTTCTATTGATAAATACCATTTCTCCTATTTGAAATTTAATATTACACAAGGGGGTTAAGTTATGCAATTGTTGGGGTTTTTTTTATGTCTTTAACCCTGGTTCCAAAGAATTTGTCTTGGTAGAAAATGATGAAAAACTATATAATATTGCTTGTTACTGTAATGAGGACATTTTAGACTTGTATATTTTACACATTGTTAAGATAATTCCTATTAGGGTAGTCCCAATTGGATATTTATGTAGGTCAAAGGTTGTTGAAAAAAGTAACAACACAATAAATAGTCCATCTAGGGCAACACTAGAAGATGGTCCAAACAATATAAATGGATCATAACCTATTGAAGAACCTCCACTTGAAGAGTTTGAGACTCTTATTAGTGGGGAAGGGGCTGCTACTGATGGATAAGATTTTTCTGGTAATGTAGACGAGGAAGTAGCTAGTGTGGAGAATCTGAATGGTGGAGAAGAGACTGGTGAAGAAGAGGTTGCTTTAGAGGTAACTATCAGATCTTGATGAACTTCCTGATGAGCATGATAGAAATGGAATGGAGAAGAAAGGAGGAAACAATTTCGGAGGGTTGCAAAGGCCAACTATCTATTTAAGTACAACAATGAAGTTTCAAACATGAGGAAACTTGGCTCAACTATATGCGAATACATGATGAAGTACCCAAGAAAGTCATGGTACAGGGCATTCTTCAAAGAACATTCCAGGTGTGACATAGTAGAGAATAACATGTGTGAGACTTTTAACTCATGGATATTGGCTGTTAGGCACAAGTATTGTTACCATGTTAGAGGAGATTAGGCATAAAATCATGTCTAGACAGGTTGATATAAGTTTGCTGAAACATGAATTTCAGATATATCACCTATGGATAGGCTAACATTAGAAGAAAATAAGGATCTGGCTAAACAATGCCAAGTTATATGGAATGGAAAGAATGAATTTGAAATCAAAAAAAGAGATTTGAGGTTTATAGTTAACACTAGGATGAATACTTGCAGTTGTAGACTTTGGAGGTTGAGAGGCATCCCATGTGAATATGTTGTGTGTGCATATTATTACCTACAAGATGATCCAGATCAATATGTGAAGCATTTGTACACAAAGGAAACATTTCTGAAGGGTTATGAACACTTCGTTCAGCCAATTCCTAACCTAAAGATGTGGCCTAAGAGTAATAATCCTATTATTGACTCACCAACCCCAAAGCCAATGCCAGGCAGACCCCAATAAACAGAAGGAAGGACAGGAATGAACCTAAGAAGAAATGGGGAAAGCTGTCCAAAAAAGGAGTCAAGATGACATGTTCACAATGTCATCAAATAGGTGACAATAAAAAATATATGTACATCAAGTGTATGATATGTTTTTATCTAACTTTCTATTAATTATTCAAGTATGTATTAATTTTAGAGTGTACCTGGAGGGTCATCAAGCAGAAAAGAACCAAAAGGAAGTCAATTAAGTCAACTAGCTCAAAGGAGTTCAATATGTGATGAAGCAATAACAACTGTTAATAAAGGAAGGGCAGGGGAAGAGGAAAGGCACTTAGTGAAGCTATTATACCTATAAAAGGTGCATTTCTAGATGCACTTCCTCAGACTGCTCCCAAGTGAAGAGCCCCAAAACCAAAGGCAATAAGAGAATCTTCATCTACTGAAAAAAGGGGAAGGGGAAGTGGACCTGCAATTGCAGAATCATCTGCTTCTTCTGGGGAAAAAAGACCAAAAACTGTTAGCTTTGGATGCTACACTAAAACAGAGATTGGAAAGACAATCCTTAATGTAATATCTTGATTTCTGATTTTTACAACCTGATTTATGGTTATTTTTGCAGCCTGATTATTTTTACTTACTTAGGTTTCTGATTTTGTACAATTGCAGCCTGGTTTGTCAAGTAAAAGGGTTGTCAACCATGGGACTAGAGCAAGGAGCACCACTGATGTGAATCTGGATGATGGAATTAGGCTTCTGGGACTTAAGTGAAATTGGAGAGATGCTATTACTACTTCGCAACTGCAGCAAATAAGTGCAAGTAGCAGAAAAAAGTTGGAACATAAGCACTATCTCAGTCTTCAACTCATGTGATCATGGATAAACTAGCCATAAAAAATATTAACCAGTCAAGATTATGCAATATGCAACCCTTATTTTTGTAAACCTTGCTTTTTTTTGCTGAATGTGGTTTGCTGCACTCACTGGCGTCTTTTGGAACTGGTTATGTAATATGCTAGCACTTCTTTGATTTTCAATGAACTAAGTTACATTCCTTTTGTACTACTATAATATGCACTTCTGTAATTTGAAATACTTCTTTTAATAGCTTTTGCAATGAAGTAAGTTCCATTCCTTTCATAAGACTAAAGAATTGCAGTAAGCACTAAAGAATTATAATTTTTAATAATAAAAACAAAGATATATTGCATTGATAAGGCAGTATCAATTACACAAAATAGAATTCCTACCATCTCATGTACAACAATAATGAACAAAAGTAGTGCAATAATTTCCAACACTAACTATATTAACTAGCCTAAATTACAAATAATTTTCCCAGAAACATGGCTTAGTCCATCCACAAGAGCAAGAACCACAACAAAGCCATATGATTAAGGCCACTAGTAGAACAACAAACACTACTATGTTACTCCATTTTTTGCTCGATCTCTTTCCTGATCAAATGCAGCCTTCACTCTCTTAAACAAACCCTATATAACTCTATTCACTTACTCAGAAAACTCGCCCTCAAACCATCTAAAATATTTATATCCCTCATTGTCCTTCGAAAAAAAAAAACTGATATAAATCCATGAAAAATAAAATCAAATAAAATAATTTTTGTGGAATATACTTACTTTGCAATTTTGCATACGAAGTACCTTCTTACTGGGTTAGCATCACTCCTTGAAATTTTCCGTGCACTCGGATGACCACATCAACACCAGACAAATCTTTTGGTGTTTTGGAACATTATTCGAACATAAACTAAGAGAAGTAGCAGGAAAGATTACGTCAAAAATTCGACTAAGGTGGAGTTCTTTCAAATTGAAAAGAAAAGCTCCGATTTTCACTTCTTGATGAAGAATTTAGCTCCGTTGAAATGGAGAGAAATTAGGGCTTGGAAGAAGATAACAACGGAAAAAGGGGTTAAAATAAGAAAAATAACGTGGGGTTTGATTTATTATCATTGGAATAGTCCATGTCAGCTTTTTTTTATAACCCTCACGTGCTAAACATCTGTGAAACCCACGCAAGGTGGCCCACGTGTCTTTGTATCTAAGTGACATAGTAATAACCTTGTTATATGGTTCAAATGGAACAGAGTCAAGATAAAGTGTCATAGTAAACAAAAAGGACAAGTTTAATGGTTTGCACATATATTCTTCCAAAAAAACCAACACATGCATTTTAATTTCGTTAAACTTGTTGTTAGGAGCTAATGAAGATGTTAATATTATCTCTAATCATTTCATTCATTAAAAAATAATCACATCTTATATTGTGGTTGTTGGTGATCGATCTCTTATTGAAAGACTCAATCAAACCCCATTTATTTATTTATCATTAAGTATAGTATGCTTACAATCGTGCCACTAAATTGAAGCCCATGCTAAAAACAAAAGCTGAAATCCCAAATAGTTGCAGCTTGAATTGGACCATTTCCATTTTCCACAAGCCCCTCCACTGCCCTAAAACACTATCATGTGACTACCCCATGATTGTTTGCAATTAAATTAGGCGAAATACATAAACGGCCCATTCAAGTTGTCCTCAACGATCAGACAAACATCTCAACTGAGGCCATTTTCAATTAGACACCTCAAGCTTCATAAAAGTAAGTCAACTAAACACATCATGATGACATGGCATATTGCGTGTTTCTCAATCCTACTTCGGCGCGTGAATGACTTAAATTACTAACTAATATTTACCCCAACCCCCACACTACCGGTCCATCAAACATCCAACCTAAAAGGTCACTCTGGCCATTGTACCACCCAGCAAATAACTCACCATCCACCGGCGAAAAGGCAATCAGCCATCTTGCGAGAGACCAATGTGACTTTGTAAAAAAGTAGCTAAATTACTCATGTAAAGAAGAAGTTGGGCACGAGGGATGTAGTGGTCATTAGCGACGTCGGCGAGGGCTTTGGTGAAAGTAGCGGTGGTTAGGAGAAGAATAAAGAAGATGTAGTCAGTAATGGAGAGAGAAGTGGCAGGGAAGGAAGATGGATGAAAGGTCCTGGGTTGTTGTAAATTCTGGTTTTTGAGCAAAACCCCATGTTGGGGCTGATGGAGGAAGATGGCAAGACTGCTGGGCGGCAGTTTTGACCATTTGAGCAAAACCCGATTTTGATTAATGCTCAATCAAGGAAAGGGATTTGAAGGGGATGGAAAAAAAACAAAGAAAAAAGGGTGTGAAAACGAAAATGGTGAAAGGAGAAAAAGAGGAAATGGGAGAGGAGGAGGACGACCCAGGAATCCTTATTTTCTTTCTTCTTTTAGTTATCATTTTTCTTTTTGGGTTAAATATTAGGTGATAAATTTTTTAATTAAAATTACACGCAACATTTTTTCATTTGTTCATTTGATATATATCCGAGAGTGTACTTCACGCGAGGTAGGCTGACAAGGTCGGGTGTTTGGTTGACTTACTTTATGAAGGCTTGAGGTGTCTAATTGAAAATGGGCTCAATTGAGGTGTTTGTTTGATTGACAACTTGAAAAGATCGTTTATATATTTCACCATTAAATTAATACAAATGATTTGACTATTGCTTATTTATTGTATCGTAAATTCATGTATATACATTGTACTATCCTATTAAATTTAGAATTTCTGACATCTACCTTTTCTAAGTTTAATATTCACGTTTCGTTCAAAATTTATCCTTCGGTGGCATAATTTGGATAATTTTTACTGGTTTATTTTAATTTTCAATTTCCTTCTTGAAAAATGACTTCTTAGGAAAAGATAGCAGAGAGTGTACGAGTTACACATATACCTGTGATGATTTTGTATATCTCCGTATCAATGTAGGTGCTAAACTAAGATGAGTTAAACTTAAATCATTTAGAATCGAATTATCTTGATAAATCTCTTAAAATCTAAAACAAATTAGTTTAAGAACATAGTGGACTAAGGGATTGTTTTACACATGGTTACCCCGATAGGGATATTAATTTGGAGATAGAATATAATATTGTATTTATCCTATGTTCGGTTATAGGTATTAACTAATGGTGAGATAAATCTTATACGAAAATAATGGAATTAACTATCCCATAAAACTAAGATAGTTAATCCTATGGAATATCCTCGTCTATCACAATTGAACCTTGCGACCCCTAAAGGTTTTATATAGGTAATTTGGGGTACAAAAAAGGGTCGGACCATAAAGGTCTATTATACGATAATCTTACCCTACATTTATGTAAGAAATTATTTTCACGGCCTGATAAGTAGGTAGAATCGACAGATAAAATTTGTTATCGATAGAATAAGGCACATACGTACTATTCGTATAGTTTAAAGGTGAGACGTAATTAATTGCAATTATGTTATTTTAAGATAAACATAATACTTTTTGAAAATCAAATAAAGAAAAGCCATAAATTTTGGCATGGAAATACAATGAAACAAAAAATAAGAAAAGACGAGTAGATAACGGCCATGGAGCCGGCAGCTCATAGCCTGTTTGGCCAAGTTTTTTTTGGTCCAAAAGTGCTATTTTTGGCCAAAAATATTTTGGCTAAAATTTAATGTGTATGACCAAGTTTTTAGAACGAAAAAATTGATTTTGAGTAGAAGTAGGAACATTTTTTCAAGAAGCAGAAAAAAATAGCTTTCTCTCTAAAAGAACTCTTTTAGAAAACTTTTAAGAAAAATATACAAAAAAATAATTTTTAAAAATTTGGTCAAATACTAATTACTGATCAAAAATATTTTTAAATTAATTAACTAAACACAAACAACTTTTCACAAAAAGTATTTTACAAAAAATAATTTTAAGAAAATCAATTCTTAAAAATTGAATTTTACAAGCTCGGCCACATAGAGTATTAATCTTGGTCAATAAACGCTCAATAGAATCATCCAGAGAGAGAGTTGAACGAAAACTGACAGGTGTAAGCTAGAAAATGCAGGTGTCATCATCTTATTGGCTCAAGTCCTAGTTTGGTGAATCCTTCCTATTCAAAGACCGGTAGATAGAAAGAATTCAACGCACAAGGAGAGCGTGACAAATGAGGATGGTTAAAGGTGTAAAAACAAGGGGCGGAAAGGCTATAAAAGGAGACATATGAGAAGATAAAGGCCACAAAATTAAAAAGGGTGAGGCTGAGAGAGAGAGATATATACACATCTATTTCTCACACCTGCACACACTACACACAAAATTACAAATTCTTCAAAAAACTTAAAGTTTTCGTTAGTGTAATCTTTGTTTTTATTTTCTTCCCCCTTCTGTATCATCCCGTTTCTTTAATCCCTTTCTGTAAACAATCTGTCTTTCAAGAAGGTTTTATTGGTTTGTGTTTTTGAGGTTTTTTAATTTGTAAGAAATTGGAGAAAATGCAAACGTAAATGAATTTTTCTTAAAAGCTAGGTGTTTTCAGAAACGAGATTCAAGATTTTCAGTAAATTTGTAGAGTTCATTATTCATTCTTTGTTTTTTTCTATTTTCAGCTTTAGTGGGCTTATTAGTTGTCCCTTCTAAGGTTGATTTTCTCTTAACCACAGGAAAAAAGGGGTTGTTATTTGAAGACCTCTTTGTATCCACTTGCTATCTGTTTATATTTTCACTATTTGTTGGTTTATTATTTTCACCTGTTCTTTTATTTGATAAGAAACAGGTTTATCTTTTAATTCTTTCTTTTTTTTTTAAATTAAAATTTGTGAAGATTTAGGCATGGCAGCTACAATGGATTTTTGGACTAGTACACTTTTGGATCTTAACTCATCAAACTCTTTGCAGGGTGGTGGTGAGCTGATGGAAGCACTTGCACCTTTTATCAAAAGTGCTTCTCCTATCAATTATCCTCCTATTTCACCTTCTCCTTCTTCTTCTTCTTTCTCTTTTCCCTCTACAAATTCTCAATCTTTTCCTATTACTACCACTACTTCTTCTTCTTCAACTTCATATCCATATGATTCATTTTCTTTAACATCTCAGCCCAATATGAGCTATGATGTTTGCTCCACTTCCACTACCATAAACCCTACTTTTTCACAAGGGTTTTCTGGTTTCGAAATGGAGCAACCGGGCTCAATTGGGCTGGATCAGTTAACACAACCCCAGGTTCACCAACTCTACCTCCAAAACAACCACCAACAGCAACAAATGATGTCATCAGCTGCCACTTTCCAAGATTCTTTGACACATCAGCATAACCATCATGCTTCTTTCTTGGGGCCGAAGCCGGTTTCCATGAAGCAATCGGGCTCGCCACCCAAACCCCCAAAGCTTTACCGTGGTGTTAGACAACGCCATTGGGGGAAATGGGTGGCAGAGATCCGATTGCCAAAGAACCGGACCCGACTTTGGCTTGGTACCTTTGACACTGCTGAGGAGGCTGCCTTGGCTTATGACAAGGCGGCCTATAAACTCAGGGGCGACTTTGCTCGTCTGAATTTCCCCCACCTCCGCCACAATGGCTCGTTAATTGGTGGTGAATTCGGCGAGTACAAGCCGCTTCACTCCTCAGTGGATGCTAAGTTACAAGCCATTTGTCAAGACTTAGCTCAAGGGAAGAGCATTGACACTAAAAAGAAGCGGAAAGTGGCTTCCAAGAAACAGGAAAGCAAGCCGGCAGAAGTTGGGTCAGAAAGTGACGGATCGGGTTCCGGGTCGGGTTTCGGATCTGGCGGGTCATCGCCAATTTCTGATTTGACGTTCACGGAGTTTGCTGAGGAGGATTCTATTTGGGACATGTGTTCGGAGAATTTCATGTTGCAGAAGCATCCATCTCATGAGATTGATTGGGCTTCTCTACTATAATTTAGTTAAATTTAGAAATTGGGATAATGTATTCTTTTTAACTTTTTATTTATAGATGTTTGTCGATAGGATTAGGGGACAGCCATTGCAATGAGTTTTTGGTAATTGCATAGCTATTCCTTAGATTTATTGGAAAAATCATAGTATTATTTTAGTTGGGGTTTTTTATTTTTCCTATAAGCTTTTTAGGTAGGATCCAAACTGGCCAGCTGGTGTTTTTTGTCTAAGTTAGGCTAGTGGATTTGTTGTTTTTAATGTTGTACCTTCTTTGTATTCAGTTTTCTTTTGTCTTAGCCGTATATTCAATGCTCATCTTTGAGTATTTGTGAAAGTTCATATTCTAATTTAACAAGTAAAATCTTCAAATTTAGTCAATTTGGAGATTGGACAACAGATAACTACAAATTTTTAGCTAAGAACTGCTAAAGTTTATCTTTTATGTTGTTTTTGAGCTCCTGCAAAATATTTTCATCTTTTTTCTTAGCAAAATATTTGGATTAAAATTTTAGAAGAACACATTTGTTTCTTAAAAAGTTGTAGTTTGACTTTTGAAAAAGTAAAACTTTTTTGGCGTTTCGCTTTAGTTATTAAATTGAAGAATTAACCCAAATAGTTAGCCTCTCAAATTGCTTAAACTAAAGATAACGGGTGAACCTATAATATAAAATAAGTTATATATAATTAATGAATTATTTTACCTTCTATTCTCTTATTATTTACGAGTTTATCCCCGTCCCAAAAAATTGAGAAAGGAAAAAGAAAGATAAAGGTGTGGATATTTCTAAAACCTTGAAGCAAAAGTAGTTGGCATAGTGCCCCCAAATTTAATAGTTTGCCAACTGAATATTTATACTAATTCAAACCGTGTAGAATAAGCGCCTATGACGTGAAGAAAATTAAATCACTTAGGCTCTAGGTCATTTATTATGGATAAATAAAAAAATAAAACGAGAAATAATTATTAACCTCATCAATTATGTCTTATATATAAATTAAGCAATTAAATTCATGCAAATCTATCGAAATTAGTGGAACAAGATAAAAATATTAAAAATAATAAAAAGTATTAGATCATAATAATAATTTAAATTTTTTTAAGTATACTCCATGCAAAATTTAGATCATAAGTAATATTTTCATAACTTAAGGATAAAAATTTAATAATGATGATAAAGAAACAAATAAAAGAGTTGGCAGAATAAAGATAAATAATAATACCTTGCACAATTGAAAACAACCAATATCACAAAGTTAATTGGAGATAAAGTAACTAGAATTTGAATTTATAAATCAAAGTATAAGAAAGAATGAAATAAAAGTAAGGGAAAATATAAGAGTTGGAAGCGGCTGAAGGAAAAACGAGATTTTCACGTATATAGGTAATATTTGGGATTCTGTCTTTGATAATTTATATAGGTTATTAGACTTCACATATAATTATACGAGAAAAAAACTTTGCTATTATTTAAAATAAAAAAAGGTAAAGGGTAAATAAAATTATATAGTAATAAATTAGGGCATAATTGGACAGAAAAATAGGAAATAATCCCACCACATCAAATTAGTTGTTCCAAAAAATGGGATTTTTCATTGTTCCGGAACAATGAATTTAACAATACAATACAACCAATTTTAACTAAACAATCAAAACAAACATTGTTCTAGAAAAACAATACAATACGATACAATGGGTAACAACCATCCAAACAATCTATTAGTATTTTTAATCAAATCCAGAGTATTCACCCGCTTTTAAAAGAGTGTGACCACGCACTTCATCTGACTCAGCAAAATAAACGCCATATACGCTTGGTTAACAGTCAGAGTGATTTAAAATATAAGTTTTGATCAAATAGAAATGTCTGAATGAAAACAAATAAATTAAAAGGACCGGCACGATAAAGTGAGACACCAAATAATATTTAGGCTCCTCTGTCAAAGTAGTTTGAAGTTTGAATTTTGAAGGCTCAAAAACCTCAACAAATGGAAATGGGGAGACCAAGTCCAATCCTTCCAAATTCAAATCCAACTACCAAATCTTCCCAGATCGTAAGGATAGAGATAACTTCCACTACTCGACAAGTGTTTAGGCCTTAGCTAAGATGGCAAATAGCTGCCAACTCGATCCTTGTAAAGCAATAAAATCAGCTGTCACCCATCTTTTCTTAATTACTTTCACAAGTTAGCTTAATTAACATTATAAAGAAGAACAAAAAGAACATATACAAAAAGGTTTACAAAAAAGTTATAGCTTAGTTTTTATGACCAGTTTGGATCCAAAGTTTATTGGTAAGGATTAATTTACGTTTATATTGAGTAAGTTCAACAAGATAGCTAAAGCATGGAGTTGTACTCATCGTTTTCACCATCATTTCAACGTCTTCCCTAGAGTTGGTTACTAATATTACCAAACGAGTTTGCTCTATTAAAAGATACTATGTCTTACAAGTTTCGTATTAATGTATTTCGATACGCGTTAAATCGATCTTTCTTACCACCTTATTATTTTTTACTTGCGGAATATTAAGTCCCAATTTCGCGCATTATTCTCAACTTTATTTTTAGTTGTTCACTTTTGATTTTGCATATCTTTTAAGAAATAATAATTGAAGTGTATATTTTATCATATAACTGCTAATAATGAAAACATTTCAAAAAGTCTTGAGAAATTATATGAGGAGTGAGTAATTAATTAATGATAAGGGTAAAATATAAAAAATATTGTCCTTCTCTTGATTTGCTAAAATAAACAAGTAAAAATAAAATTGTATTTTTGATATGGTAATTAAGTAAAAGTGTCTTAAGAATTTCTTACATACATCTTTTCTTGAAATTAGTATTAAAAAAGTTGTTGTGATGCATTAATTGTACTGATGAGTGATGACACTAAGAGCTTTTAATGTTTGGACATGGTTATAATGGTTGCACTATATATGTTTAATTTACTAGCCTCACACGAACTAGCTTCCCTTATCTGTGAATGATAATGAGACGAGCACTATACTCCACGTCCCATGGGTCCTACAATTGTGCAATAATTTCACACAGAGTTTCCAACAAAAAATAATGAGCAAAAAGATAGTTATACGTATAATTAGGTCATTTATAAGATAATAAAAAAATAATTTTTTTGATAAGCATTTATTGATAACTTGATAAAAATTGTCAAGCTACAATATGTTAGTATAAAACTTTTAATACTATATATCTATGTATATAATTTAAACCAATATTAAATTAACAAAAGTTTGACAAGTGTTTGTGTATGGGGTCAAATTTGATCCTATACGCCTCTACGCCAAAGGGTACGCCCAGTAAACGTATATCTGCTACAATAAGGGCACGGCTCGGACGTGAGGGTGACAGCGACACTATTTAGAACTGGGCGTCCCCGTTAGGAGGACGTCAACCACGTTCGATACTTTTATTATTATTTTAAGGAAGGCCCCTCCTTATATAAAAGGGACCTTCCCATTGTAAAAACCATGAGTATTATTATTGGATAATACAACTCTCTCATTCTCTCTGATTCTCTCTCTCTATCTCTTATTTCCGACGAACAATTTTTCTTGAGTCCAAAATATCATTTTAAGTACAACATAGTTATCACTCTTACATCTCTAGGCCTATTATATTTGATTATGATTCACCCTCTCATATTTTTGATTGTTTTCTAGCTTACAAAGTATACTTTTAACCTTTGAGCCAAATAAGTTGGCGCCGTCTGTGTGGATTTCGAGAATCAAAATCATAGCATCCACCTAGAGATCAACCAATTACCTTTCTCTACATCACACGAAAACAAGAGATGGCTGAAAATAACACCAGATCAAAAGCTATAGTGGGTGTCACAGCCAACCTTCTTGGTCCTCTCAACGAGGCCAGTGACGATGTCATCATCAACACAACCCCCAACACCGCACCAGGTGCAGAGATCTCATCTTCCCCATCCGAAGATCTAACGATCTTGCACGAAAAAGGAGCTTCCATATCTGCTGTTAAGGAAGCACCCTCGGTGGTCAAAAGGCTACTGGAAGAATGTCTGACAAGCACCCTAAATGGCTTGGTCGAGAAATCACCACAAGGCAACATCAGGTCTATGCCAACGGTAAGCATCACCGCTGCCATGGGCGAACATGAGGATACACGAGTAAATAACCAACCTATCGAAGCACAGACCAGTGACGGTACACTAACTGCCATCCTAAGGAAGATGGAAGAAATGGAAAACGAAAACAAAGCACTCTGCGAACAGATGAAGGAACACTAGGAGAGGGTCGACGAAATCCCCGGAGCTCCGAAGTTACTACCAAAACGCGACATGGGGAGGTTCGTAGAGCAGCCATACACTGAAGAAGCTGCCCCTTACTCTATCCCAAAAACCTTCAAGATGCCTCCCTACTTGAAGGTATACGACGGAACCACGGATCCCGAGGATCATCTGATCCACTACGTCACTGATGTGAAGGGCAACGACTTACCGAAAGAACAGGTACCGTTGGTGCTGTTGAAGAAGTTTGGAAAGACGTTGACAGGAGGGGCCTTGACATGGTATTCTCAGTTGCCAGCTAAGGCAATATCAACGTTCGAGGAAATGGCGGATAAGTTCATCACCGCCCATGTGGGTGCAAAGAAAGTGGAAGCAAGGGTCAACGACATCTTCGCCGTTAGACAAACCACAAGAGAAGGGATCAGAGAATTCCTAGACATGTTTAACAGGGTGAGGATGAGTCTGCCGAATATATCGGAAGGTATGGCAGTCGCTGCTTTCCAGAACGGGCTAAGCAGGGACGGCTCAAAGGCGACCAAGAAGCTGCTGAGCCGCCTCATAAAATATCCCCCTACCACATGGGAGAAAATCCACAATGCCTATTGTTCCAAGGTACTAGCAGACGAGGATGACCTCAATGGGCCGACTCAACGGCTAACGGTAATACACTTAGAAACAAGGAGAGATCGGCGTGATGAGGGACGTCGAGAACAACCCCCGCGCTCCAACAGAGACCGGCATCAGCCGTACACCAGATCCTCCCATCCACCGCCCAGACATACGGACGCGTTACAACAACGCGTTGCCCCACTTCGAAACGAAAGAGGTACGCCCCCTTTATTATCCGGACATAACTTTTGTGTGTCTCCTTCAGAAATAGTGTACGCACTGGAGAAGCTAGGCACCAAGGTGCAATGGCCGCAGCAGATGAAATCGGACACCGTCACAAGGAAATCAAACGTCCTGTGTGAGTTCCATCAGGAACGGGGACACAAAATCGAAGACTACATAGGCCTACGGCAAGAAGTAGTCAGGATGCTGAACCAGGGATACCTGAAGGAGTTACTCAGTGACAAAGGGAAAATCAACTTTGCGCGCGGATGGGAACAACCCCGTGGGCTGCCAAAGCTGCCCTCCCCAACGCGAACGATAAACATGATCGTCGGTGGCAGCAACGACTTAACGATCAACCACGTCAAATTCGCCAATACGCACAGACTGAAGCGGACCATCTCCCATGAACGGTATGACGACTTCGAAGGTAGTATCGCCTTCGACAAGTCCGATGCCGACGTTTTTTCTTTCCCTTACTATGATGCTTTAGTTATTACTTTACGTATCGCTGATACGGATGCCAAAAGAGTCATGATCGACGATGGAAGTGGCACCTGTATTATCCACCCAAGGGTCTTTGCACAAATAGGACTCGAAGATAGGCTAATACCACGCTGCATAACACTAACCGGTTTTAACAATGTAGTGGAATAGACATCCGGAGAAATAACCCTACCCGTCTTAGCGGGAGGAGTCACGCTGGAAACGACTTTCCATGTAATGAACCAGGAAACGACGTACAACATCATCATAGGACACCCATGGATACACGCCATGCGAGCAGTTCCTTCAAGCCTTTACCAGGTGATCAAATTCCCTACCCCATGGGGAGTATTCAGCATGAGGGGAGAGCCACGCACCGCGCAGGAGTGCTACAAAATAACTCAAGATTGCGCCCACACCCAACAGCTAAAAGGGGCAAGTGCGGAGGCATAGCAATTAGTCGTGTCGGGGACTAAAGTCGACCCGACAACGAACGCCATCAAAGATCCCGACGTCGTGGAAGCATGTAGAGCAACTGTCGAAGACCTCGACCCAGTCCAATTAGATGACACCTACCCAGCGAAGAAAGCCTACATCGGCCACGGCCTCGCCAAACAAAGTAAGTATCATGAATTCCTAACTAACCATGCAGATCTATTTGCTTTCTCCCATTCAGATATGCCATGGATTTCGCGAAATATCGCCACCCACAAGCTGAACGTCGATCCATTGTATCCGTCCTTGCGACAAATGAGGAGGAAATTCAATGCCGCAATCAATGAAGCGGTCGGCGAGGAAGTGGACAAACTACTTGCCAACGACTCCATCAGGGAATCAAAATACCCCCAGTGGGTCGCCAACGTCATCATGGTTAAAAAGAAAAATAGGAAGTAGAGGATGTGCGTAGATTTCACCGATCTAAATAAAGCATTCTCGAAGGATTCATTCCCACTGCCTCACATCGATCAATTGATCGATGCCACCGCAGGACATGAACTATTAAGTTTCCTAGACGCTTACTCCGGCTATAATCAGATCATGATGGCTGAGAAAGATCAGGAGAAGACGACTTTCATCACCCATCAAGGGACTTACTGCTACAAAGTGATGCCCGTCAGGCTCAAAAATGCGGGGGCTACGTACCAGAGATTGGTTACCAAGATGTTCAAAGAGAATCTCGGTAAGACCATGGAAGTCTATATCGACGATATGCTGGTAAAGTCGACAAGAAAAGAGGATCACATCGACCACCTGAAAGAAGCCTTCGGAATATTGAGAAGATACGGGATGAAGCTGAACCCCGAGAAATGTGCCTTCGGCATAGCCTCAGGGAAGTTCTTAGGATTCCTCGTGTTGCAACGAGGTATCGAAGTTAACCCCGACCAAATCAAGGCAATAGACGCGATACCTGAGGTGCTGAACAACAAAAAACAGGTGCAGAAGCTGACAGGGCGAATAGCCGCCCTATCTAGATTTATTTCACAATCCTCCGACAGATGCCACAAATTTTTCAATGTACCGAGAAAGGACAATGGATTATACTGGAATGAATAATATGTCGAAGCCTTGAGAAAACTGAAGACGTACCTGTCCTTGCCTCCACTGCTGGCCAAAGCAAATCCGGGCGAGCCCCTGCTAGTATACCTGGCCGTATCTGAGGTCGCCGTCAATGCAGTAGTGGTTCGTGTGGCTAAAGGTACGCAATCCCCTATTTACTATATTAGCAAGACCTTAGTGAATTCCGAAACACGGTATCCGCACCTTGAAAAATTAGCCCTGGCACTGGTCGTAGCTTCACGGAAGCTTAGACCCTATTTTCAATGCCACCCCATAAAAGTAGTAATAACCTTCCCTTGAGAAGCATCCTACATAAGCTTTAGTTATCAGGCAGGCTCGCCAGGTGGGCCATAGAGCTCAGCGAGCATAATATCTCGTATCTCCCGAGAATTGCCATCAAGTCGTAAGTACTCGCTGACTTCGTGGCTGACTTCAGCGTAAAGATATTGCCAGAGGCGGAACGAGAGGCACATCGTGCCCCCTCTAACACCGACCTATGGGCTCTTTACACTAACGGCGCCGCTAATGCCTCGGGATCAGGACTGGGACTCGTTCTCCAGGTCCCCACGGGCGAAATAATTTTCCAGTCCATACGATGCCCCGAGATGACTAACAACGAGGCCGAGTACGAGGCTGTTATCGCAGGTATAAAACTAGCCATCAAGTACGGAGCTCGACGACTTGTCCTCCATTGCGACTCGCAGCTCGTGGTGAACCAGGTCACTGGGACTTACCAAATCAAAGAGCAGAGATTGCAAAAGTACCAATCGGAAATTCACAGATTAATGATCGAGCTCGACGAATGCCGCTTTGAGCAGGTTCCTAGGGCGTGGAACGCTGAGGCAGACGGCCTAGCAAAACTGGCCGCAGCCACTAAAAACTTCGACAAACTTCATTCAGCCATTGATCATACTGAGGTACTCTCCTTAATTTTGACTTGGGACTGGCGCAACCAATTTGTGTCCTACTTGCATGAGGGGACACACCCACCTAACAAAAAAAAAAGCCAAGAAGCTCCGCGTAGGCCGCTCGGTATTGCCTGATAAACCGCGAGCTCTACAAAAGAACCTTTGGCGGACCCCTGGCCAAGTGCCTAGGGCCTCACCAAACGACACCAGTACTCGAAGAAGCGCACGAAGGCCATTGCGGCGCCCACACAGGTAACCGGACCCTCGTACGCTTGATACGGGCCAGCTACTACTAGCCAACTATGAAGAAAGACGCGGCAGAATATGTCCGCCGATGCGAACAATGCCAAAAGTATGCCCCCATGATACACCAACCAAGGGAGCCTCTCCACTCGATCACTTCCCCATGGCCTTTCATCAAATGGGGAATGGACATAGTCGGTCCGCTACCAGCAGGATGAGGAAAGGTACGATTTTTATTGGTTTTAAATGACTATTTTTCCAAGTGGGTGGAAGCAGGTGCGTACGCCCAAATACGCGAACAGGAAGTCATCGCTTTCATATGGAAGAATATCATCTGCTGCTTCGGCATCCCCAAAGAAATCACCTGCGACAACGGACGGCAGTTCATCGGACAGAAAACAACCGAGTTCTTCGACAAATGGCATATTAAGCGAATACTCTCCACGCCATACCACCCCTCCGCCAACAGCCAAGCAGAGTCGCCCAACAAAATGATGCTAAACATACTAAAGAAGAAGCTCGAAGACGCCAAAGGGCTATGGCCTGAGCTACTACCAGAAGTACTATGGGCACACTGGACCACGCCCAAATCCTCCACAGGAGAGACACCATACTCACTGGTCTACGAAACTGATGTTGTCATACTGGTCGAAGTAGGCGAACCAAGCCTTAGGTATTCGCATACAAGCGGAGCAGAAAACAACGCGAACAGACTCCAAGACCTCGATGAGGCCGAGGAAAGAAGAGAAATGGCTCACATAAGAATGGTGGCCCAGAAACAACAAGTCGAAAGGTACCACAACAAGAGGGCCAAAATACGACCTCTCAAAGTAGGTGACTACGTCCTCAAAGCCAAAACGCTGGCATCAAAAGACCCAAGCAAAGGAAAACTGGGCACCAACTGGGATGGACCATACAAAATCACAGCAGCAGCGAATAAAGGGGCATTCCAACTAGAGGCAATGGAAGGAAAAACGCTCCAAAGCAATTGGAACGTCGCCTACCTTAAGTATTTCTATTTCTGAAAGGCACCTCCAGAGTCGTACTCTTTTTCCCCTACCCGAGTTTTGTCCCAATTGGTTTTCTCGAGGAGGTTTTCAACGAGGCGGTAGAAGGGATGCTTGGAGATACTCACGAGGCAAGTTTATCACACCAACCACTCCATACGCCCTCCCGACTGGCATGAAAAAGGGACTGGACTAGCATGGTCTCCAATGTATGAAAGGCTACGACCATCTCCAATGTATGAAAGGCTACGACCATCTCCAATGTATGAAAGGCTACAACCATCTCCAATGTATGAAAGGCTACGGCCATCGCCGATGTATGAAAGGCTAAGGCCACCATCGTCAATAAGTCGACCCAGCTCGACTACGACAGACAAACTCGACGACAGTCAAAGTCACGCACATGGCTACGACCATCTCCAACGTGTAAACGGCTAAGGCCACCATCATCAATAAGTCGACCCAGCTCGAATACGACAGACAAACTCAACGACAGTCGAAGTCATGTACATGGCTACCGCCATCTCCAACGTGTAAATGACTAAGGCCACCATCGTCGATAAATTGACCTAACTCGACTACGACAAACAAACTCGACGACAGTCAAAGTCACGTACATGGCTACGGCCATCTCTAACGTGTAAACGGCTAAGGCCACCATCGTCAATAAGTCGACCCAGCTCGACTACGACAAAAAAACTCGACGACAGTCGAAGTCACGTACATGGCTATGGCCATCTCCAACGTGTAAACGGCTAAGGCCAACATCGTCAATAAGTCTCGACAACAGTTAAAGTTACGCATATAGCCAGGACCATCGACAATATCACGGTTAAGGCAACCTTCACTATCAGTCGTCAACTCTGTCCGATTACGGCGCAAAGCACGTAAGCAACAGACAAGGCAACATTAACAAGCATCCACTCTGCGGAGTCGAGATACCGAAAATAAAAGGTACAAAAAGAAACAACAAAAGAGTAACTTCTATTATCATCGAGAAAAATATACATATAAAATGAGATCTATTTATATCTCCACAAAACAATAAAAACAAAATAAGTACAAGTCCTAACACGGCCCGCCGTCCTGTCCCCCGTCGCCTGCCGGTCCGGCATCTTTTTCACTGCCGCCCTCAGCTTGATAAGCTGCAGAGATCAAGGACCTGGAAGCCAGACGGTTAAAATTTTCGGAATTATAGCCCGCCCAGCCTGGGGAATCGAAACTATATCCAAAGGTTTCTCGGGCAACCCGAGCTAAACGCCGCTGGTCCTCTACCTCCGCCTCAGTGGCTCGGCCTGCAGCAAGCAACTCCTCGAAAATGACCAGCTTGGCTTCGGCGTACACCCACATGTCCCGCGCCTCGCCAGGCACACCGTCGTCGGACCTGGACGCAGCGGCCTGCTTAAGAGCCTCAATTTTAGCCACCTTGGCATTGAGCTCGGCGGTTAAGGCATCGACCTCGGCATGCAAATTAGCAGCCTCCACTGTACCCTACGACCAACCTCCGGTTCATCCTCCTTTGACTGGAGAAGAGTCTTCAGTTCAATATTTCGAGCCAAGACGGCCATCAGCTGGTCATCCACCTGCTCCAGCTGAACTACCCTTCGCTTCAGCTGGGCCTCCGACTGCTCTAGGACCTCACGAAAAACCTGAAACTGCGGGTCCTGTGCGAATAGGTCCGCCAGCGCTTGATGCTTGGCGCGGCACTCCCGGTATTTCTTTGCCACCTTCTTAAAGGTGGCGGCCTTCTTCTGCACTCGCCGACCCCTCTTTATCTCCAAAATGAGGGTCTGAAGAAGAGACAGAAAGAAGACAAATTAGCATGCACCAAAGTTCACTTGATAATACATAAAGAAAAACAAAATATACCCGCAAGGCCGCGCCAGCAGCCCTTCGAGATAGATCCTTTTCGCTAACATCTTTCAATATTTCGTGCTCAGCGGATGCACACAGTAGGGTCATATCCGCTGCGGCCTGCTCACTATGCTGCAACAAGTTATATCTGCGTAGGATCAAAATCCGGCGGTTAGACCCACCCACCGTCATCCCCACGTGGGTTCGATCCCTCCTTAATGCACTCACATCCGCAGGGGCCATCTCAAGTTCAGCCCTCTCCTCATCATCCGCTTCCTCAGCAGCAGCTGACACGCCACCCTCCGGAACATGTACGGGGGCGGCGTCGAGAACTGCCCTCCCCTGGGGAGCCGACCTCCTCGAGTGGATGGCATCGGCCATAAAAACTGGCCTCGACTCCGAACGGGGCTCGCTCGCCCCCTCGTCCTCTGTGGCTATCCCCTTGCCGAGCATCAACCGGTGTCTCTTCCTTTCCGGCAGCTCCTCACCCTCGGAAGCCTCCTCCACGGGCCGTGGGGATGGCGGTGAAGGAGTTGCTTCACTTGTGGACACAGCCACAAACGCAACCTCAGGTTGAGAAACGTCTGGAATGCCATCACTGGGCGAGCCACGGGGTACGTACTCATCTCCAGAGTCAGTCCCCACCCCAGACGAGGCAGCGACATTCTGCTTCTTCCTCTTAGGGGCGCTCCGACCTGCCAACATAAATAAGTCAGGTAACAAAACCTAACGAAACCTCCAAACCATGGTCAAAGAGTTACCTGGTGGGCCTTATCGATCACGGAACGCAGACCAGGTGCAACAGTCCTCCACAAATGGAATCAACCTCTCCACCAACGACCTAATATTGTCGACAAATCAGGGTGGAGAAGCCCTCGCTGCAAAAAGGAAAGGAAAATCAAAAAGAAGTTATAATGGTCGTACGGTCAAGATCACGAACAATACTGAATTCAAGTAAAAACACTTACATTTTGGATTCTACCTTTCCGGAAATCCTTCAGGATTCGACACCAGGTGCTCCGTCCTGATGTAGAAAAATTCACGCCAGAAGCGGCGGTTAGTCTTGTCGTCAGCCTTAACGACCAGGCCCCTCGTGCCACGCCTTTTTAGTTGCAGCATAGTACCACTCATGTCGCCAGGGCTGAATAATTGTAAGAGGTGGTGGACCGAAATGCTGCATTCGGCCCTAGCCGAATAGGTGGTCATAATACGACACACCTTCCCAGTGTAGGGAGTGAGCTGAGCCGGGCACACATTGTAAAAGCGGCAGAGCTCCTCCAGAAGGGGATAAACTAGGAGGCCGTATCTGATCAAGAATGGATATTCGTAAAATGTGTAGTATCCCGGTCGGTGCACGTTGGCATAGTCCGTCCTTGCCGACTCCATCACCACGTGGTCTGGAATCTCGTATGCCTCTCGTAGGTCATCCAAATGTGATTGTAATAGCTCGTTGTGATCCCAAGAAGGACTCAGGCTCTTGGTCGGGAAATCTCTACGAGCGTGTATCTCTTTTGAAAGGACATTATCTACGCTAAGAGGGACGAGGGGTTTCTCTGCCTTTTTCACATCACCACCCGAAGATGGTGGAACCCTAGATGGGGTGTCACCCTTGGCTTTTTTGCTGTTTTGCCCACGTTCTGCAATAATAATTTTTTTATGTAAATCAAGCTCTGACAATAAGAAGGGTGGTTTCAATAGAAACGGAAGAATTCAGCACGAAGTAGCGATTTTTGGCAAGGAAGATGAAAAGGGAAGTAGAAAGAATTCAGAAGTTCGAAAGATAAAAAAGATTGAACCTTCCTCCTATTTATAGGGCTAAGATACACGGAAATCGAAGAGGCAGGATTCAAAATGGGCGCTGGAAACCAAAGCGTCAAATCATCTCCTGAAACGCCTCGAGAGCAAGTATAATCATGACACATGCCGGCGGTGACGTCATTTTAAAAAAGAGACCACGTGTCAACAGATCACCGATACCGTATATTTCCCCTACTCACGTCATCACCCTCATAATAAGGTCAAATTTTCCGAAGACGAGGTCGGCATTTCCTCCCATTGAAGACGTCTATTAAATATGCCACTAACGAGTGGAGGGACTAATTGTATGGGGTCAAATTTGACCCTATACGCCTCTACGCCAAAGGGTACGCGCAGTAAGCGTATATCTGCTACAATAAGGGCACGACTTAGACGTGAGGGCGAAGGCGATGCTATATAGAACTAGGCGTCCCCGTTAGGAGGACGTCAACCACGTTCGATACTTTTATTATTATTTTAAGGAATGCCCCTCCTTATATAAAGGGGACCTTCCCATTGTAAAAACCATGAGCATTATTATTGAATAATACAACTCTCTGATTCTTTCTGATTCTCTCTCTCTATCTCTTACTTCTGACGAACAACTTTTCTTGAGTCCAGAATATCATTTTAAGTACAGCATATTTATCACTCTTACATCTCTAGGCCTATTATATTTGATTACGATTTACCCTCTCATATTTTTAATTGTTTTCTAGCTTACAAAGTATACTTTTAACTTTTGAGCCAAACAGTTTGACTATCCCGCTGACTCACCACTTTTTACAAAAACATGCGTTCAAAATAATCATTCATAAAAGCGACTCTAAGAAATTCCTTGAATTTCTCTAACCCGATCGGTAGTCTCATCATTTATATATACTGAAAAAAAATCCCAACTTCAACGCATAATAACACCAAATTAAATGAACAGAAAAAGGAAGGCATCCGTTCCGAATCATAGAAAATATCTCTTTGCTTCCTTTGCTTATACTTTATATATGTCTTGTTTTGTGCTTCACATTTGTAGGCGGCCTATTTCATGTGTGAGAGAGATGGAAAAAGTAGCCTTTTATCCTAGAAGGCCTTGTATTCAATCTTCTTTTATTATATCAAATTAATAACAATGAAAAGGATATATATTCATCTTTTTTTTTTTACTTGTTCAGTCTTTGTCTTTATTCGTCTTTAAAATATTTGATATGGTAAAAAATTTATCATGAAGGTTTTAACGTTCCTATCAAACAAAATTTCACTCGAACCCGAGAGTTTTAGTAAAGAAAAAAAGAACCTTTATCATTCCCACTATATTCTTCGGTGATTCTTTTGCAATCCCTCCTTTCGTTTTAGGTTTTTAAAATTTTATTTTTTATTACATTATACTCCATGCCTCTAAGATTCTTGGTGGTTCTCTATCTCTAAAAATAGTTTTCCACTTATTTTCAGTGTCTCAAATTTCGATTCTTTATATATCCAAATTTCGGAAGAAAAAAAAAGAGTACGATTAGTCAATTCATCTCGTTTTTCTTATGTGGGACTGATTTCCACACTTAAACCAAGAGGTTTTACAAAGAGGAGATTGTACTACAGGTTTCTGGTAAACCAGCTTGACATCGATTTGGACACTCCGAATCTCCACCTTTGGTTGAGTCAGCATGTTATCTTAAAGGGATATGTGATTTTTAAAGCTTATATTGATAATTAAAAAGAGTTAAATACAAGTGATTATGTAGATAAATTGACCCATTAGTGCAATTCAAATTATGAGTTCAACTTATGATTTACGAACAATATGAGCCAATGTATGATGAAAAAGTAAAGGGTCGTTGATGACTAATTGGAAATAATCACTTAAAATTTCTTTATCTTTGGGTATAAAAAGCACAGAGCAGAATTGACTTAACTTCGGCTAAATCCTAGAATCATGACTGTGGATTGAAAGCCTCTTGCGCATATGCCAAATGGTGCTTGGAAAGATTTGGGCCAATCTGTAAATGAATGCCTAAGGCCAGCAGTAGAGGTTTTCCCAAAGTATTTCTTAAGCATGAAACAGTTTCCATATTGGCAATGATAAGACAACTATTTCAGTCACCAAACTACTAATGTGGCATACTATTGCCTCTCCTAAATAGTGAGGGTAAACTAGTGCGCACTATATCTGTTGAATTGCAAATAAATAACTCATGTATGAGATCATGTGAATGCTGCATTAATGCCCCTGTAAGGATATTGAGATGTATTTATATTTCATGCTTTTTATGCGTTGTACCTTAGCCTTACGTATTGTACTTAGTGGCCCAGCTTAGCTGTCAATTAGCTGTTAGTTAGAGTTAGTTAATTTTGTCCTATACTCGTGTATATATACACTTTACATAGCAATACAAAAGCAGTAGTTCATTTTCTCATTTCTGAGACCAGTCTTCTTTCCCTTCCTCACGCGAACCTTCTAGAGCTCTTCAACGGAGCTCAGTCGAGGGACAATTCACTCGTTCTTGGTGTAAATCGACATTGGAGGTGTGAGAGGTTGGCTATGGCGAGTTTGAGAAGAGGCCGAGGTAGGCCTACGAAGTACTGGGGAGAGGTGATTAAATACGACATGGCGCTGCTTCAGCTCATTGAGGACATGACCTTTGATAGGAGGAATTGGAGGTCGAGAATTAGGGTAGAAGGTTAGTGGATAGTTTCTTAGTTGCTCACCGATAGTCTTAGTAGCACGCATATCCCTTCAAATTCTTAGATTTTTATTGCGTTATATGGTTTTGTTCGCCTCGGGTATTGTATCCGTTGTTGCTATTATTTGGTAGTACTTATCTTTTATCTCCCTCTTTTTCTTCTCTCTTCCTTCCTTTCTTTCTTTCTTTCTTTCTTTCTTTCTTCTTCTTCTTCTTCTTCTTTTCATCCTTTTCGAGCCGAGGGTCTATTGAAAACGGCCTCTTTACTTGTATTAGGTAGGGATAAGGTCTACGTACTCCCCAGACCCCCCATGTTGGGAACATACTGAATTTGTTGTTGTTGTTGCTGCTAATGATGATCATGTGAATGCTAATCAAAAGGAACAAGACTCTACTTACATCCTTTAGTGGAATTGGGTATAGGTCCCTGCGACACGCCTTTTTGCATGGTTTATCTATTAAGAATAAGACTGGCTTTTTCACTGGAGAGTGTTACCCCTCCTTTCCCTAGAGGGAGATAAAGGAGTTTTTCTAATTAAAGTGACAATAGTATAATTGAAATTATTTATTTTATTCAGAGTCGTCACTTGGGATAATTTATGGTGTCCCAAATCACCGATTTATTTTAAATCCCAAATTGAGGAAATTGACTCTATTTATGGTCCGTGAACACAGAAGACTGGGTAACAAATTGTGTTAACTTGGGAGAAGGTGTGAGACACTTCTGCATTCCGTGATATTAGTACGGTCGCTTTAATCATACCTGGCTTAATTAAACTGTTTAATTACGCATTTTAGAACATATGTACTTTTAATTAAGAAATTATCCTAAAATGAGTCACGCGTGCGCGTACTCATTTCGTTTGGCACGTCATGAATAATATTACGCGTACGTGTACACAGTTAATCACGCTTTATTATTGTTAAGATTATTTGGCCAAAATCACGCGAACGTGTACCTTGGTTTTAAGTTGAAAATTTCTACGATGTTCGTCAATTAAGTTTCTAAGTTTTATTTTACTGGACAACGTCGTGAATATTTGGTGATGGAGTTGTAAATCTTCTTACTGCTCGTTACACTAAATAAAATTATCCAAACTTAATATCCAATGAGAAAATCAACTAGACAACCAGTAAACTTAAACAAATGAAACACGATTATCAATTGTGTAACGACCCGACCGGTCGTTTTGAGCTTTTGCACTTTGCTTGCCAGTTCTCGGGCATGTCTAGCCCCGTGTGATGTATTATGACTTATGTAAATCGTCGGTTTTGGTTTTCAGGGTAATCAGAATGGGTTTGGAAGGACAATTCTCAGTTTGAAGCTTAAAATTTGAAAGGTTTGACCAAGTTTTGGCTTGTTAGCATACGATCTCGAATTGAAATTTTTATGTCCGTTAGGTGATTTGGGACTTAGGAGGATGATCGAAATGTATTTTGGAGGTCCGCGGAAGGTTTAGGCTTGAATTGGCGAAATTGAAATTTTAGCGTTTTCTGGTTGATAAGTGAGGTTTTGATATAGGGGTCGGAATGGAATTTCGAAAGTTTCAATAGGTTCATTGTGTCAGATGTGACGTGCGTACAAAATTTTAAGTCATTCAGATGAGGTTTGATAGACTTTTTTTTATCAAAAGTGAAATTCGGAAGTTTTTGAAACCTTAGGCTTGAATCCGATATGATTTGGTTCATTCGATGCTGTTTTAGGTGTTTCGAAGATTGGTATAAATTTGGATAGTGGAATGTGACTTGTTTGTGCTTTTGGTTGAGGTCCCGGGGGCATCAAGGTAATTTCGGATGATTGACAGAAGATTCTGAGTTGGGTTTGGCAGCTGAAGTTTTTCTATTACTGTCATAACCGCACCTGCGGCTAGGGGACAGCAGTTGCGGAGTCGCAGAAGCGGATTTTGGAGCCGCAGAAGCGGCCAGGAGAGGGGCAGGCTGGGACCGCAGAAGCGAGGTCCTGGTCGCACCTACGATTGCGCAGGTGCGAATTTCTTTGCGCAGATGCGACCTGGGAGTTTTAAGTGAATTTCGTAGGTGTGCACCTGGGACCGCAGGTGCGGTTTTGCTGTGTTAGAATATGTTTATTTCACCCTTCGCGATTTTGAGTGGTTTTTCATAACATTTCAAACGGGAAGAAGCTTTGGAGAGCTAATTGAAGGGAGAATTCAAGAGGGCTTCTTAGAGGTAAGATCCTTGGTCCCTAAACTCGTTTTTATGATGATGTTTAAGGTTGTAAGCTAGAATTATATGGGAAAATCAGTAGCAAATTGGAAGTTAGGGCTTGAAAATTGGAGACCTAAATCTAGGGATATGAGGGGTCGTTTGTGGTCGAATTTTGATGCATTTGATATGTATGAACTCGTGAGAGTGTAAGGATTCCAATTTTATAAATTTTATCGGAATTCAAGACGTGGGCCCAGGGACGGGGTTTGGTCAAATTCGGAATTCTTGATGTAAATTTGTTGTTTTTGAGTGGGCTTTGTTCCTTTAACATATTTTGATGGTATAAATTCTTTTTGGATAGATTTGGAGCATTCGGAGGCTGATTCGAGAGGCAAAGTCATCGCGGGCTAGAGTTGGACCGGATAGAGGTAAGTAATGATTGTAAATATTATTCTTAGGGTATGAACCCCGAATTTCATATCGTTGTGATACTTTGAGGTGACGTACACGCTAGATGACGAGCGTGAGGTCGTGCACCGTTGGGGACTGTGACTTGGTCCATCCCGTATGACTATTAAGTCGCTTATTTTACTTGAAAACTATTTGATATTATTATATTTTTGGAAATATTATTGTGTTTGGGGATAAATGTCATGTCTGGGCCTTGTGCCGATTGTTTGGACCCTTCGGGGCTTTTACTACTGTTTTTCCTCACTATTTTGGTTTAGTATTACACTCAGTCATGGTATGTTCTTACTGTTTTCATAACTCGGTTTTATTCACTCCTTTTGATTACATAAATGATTTTGAGCTGAGTACTTGTTTTACTGTTAGCCCGAGGGGCTTGAGTGAGATCTGACTGAATGAGGCCAAGGGCCTGTGTTATGAGGATATCATGGGATCGGGCTGCGTGCCACAGTATATTGTACTAATTTGTGATATATGAGAGGCCGATGGCCTGATTTATTATACCACAAGGTGGCTTATGATTGATATGATGCCGAGAGCCTATTTGATTATGCTACGATATGGCTTGTTATTGCGCTTGGGCCGTAAGGGGCTCCTTCAGGAGTCTGTACACTCCTAGTGAGCGCTGATCGCAGCGTACTCCGCACTACTAAAATGTAACGAGAGAGGGTCTCAGTAGCTTTTACCCAATTTGTGGGTCGGAATCGATTTCCTCAGGGAGCTAGGAATGGAGTCGAGCATCTATTTAGGTTTGAATTGCGTATTTGTTCCAAATATCACTTCTATTCATTTTTGGTTTTGTCTTTATATTCTACTATGCTCAAACTACAAATTATAATTGCAACTAAATTAAATTAAGAGTAAATTGCTACAAGTTGTATCTAATAGTTTAAAAGACACTAGGATAGTGACTTTCACGCAGGTGGCTAATTGACAGGTAATTACATCTAAGGCACGATTGGCATGATTGGGGAATATGTTATAACTGTTGCTCGATAATACCCACTCTACACCTCTCGGTAGAAAGAGTGGTTTTGCCCAATTGACTTTATCAAGACCAATTGGGTATGCATATTTGCCCAAGCAACTAGGGTTCAAGTCGGGTAATTACTCTCTCGAGGTTTAACCCTTTAATTGGGACTATCAGATTCTTGAGTCCATCCCAATTCCTTGTTGAGCCAATTTTGAGACTTAGGCTCTCTTTTTCAAGAAGAGCCCAAGTTAACTTAGCACAAACTAGTGTTTGCAATCACTAATTTATAAATTAAACCATAAAATTAACCCAAATAACAAACACCCATAGTCAATCTAACCTTTAATCACAACACCCATCAATTACCCACACTAGGGTTGAGCCATAACCCTAGCTAATGGGTCTAGCTACTCATGTTTGAAGAGAAAATCCCGAGTTTGTCTTGTCTTTTGGTACTTGTGCAGGTTTCACTCATTTTGAGCCGATTTTTGACATCTTGTCACTTTGTCGATCAAACCTGCAATCAAGCACAACCTATTAGCCTTTTGGGACTATTTTGTATGAATTTATAATCAAAGCATAAGCACAAAGGGGTATAAAATGCATCAAAATCCATAGTTATCAACTCCCCCAAACTTAAGCTTTTTCTTGTCCTCAAGCAACCAAAAATAAGACTCACCCCTTAAGGGAAAATCCAAGAAATTTTTAGTTTTTCTAAATCAACCTCAACTAGCATCAATTGGGACTAACAATTGCCCTCGACACACATGAGTCATTAACAACATTTAACCTCTGAAAAACCATGGATCAAGTGCGACACAAGAGCATAAAGAGTTGACTCAACACATCAAAGAATTCTTTCAATGACTTTGGTCATTGTGGAACCCAAACTCACACATCCTCAACTCTCCCTAAGCAAATCTCACCTTTAGAATATTGGCACATAAAACGAGGTTATTGGAAATTCACTCATCTCTCTTAAGGAAAGGTCACAAGTCCGGCTCTAAGTACTATATGCTTGCCCCTTATGTAAGTATCCACTAATGTAAGCTTCATTCGACTCAAGATCATATAGGGCTTTTGTGGAGTCATTGTGAAGGCTTTTGGTCCAGGGTAGGTCATGTTTTTGTTCAAGCGGGTTCCATCTTTCCTTAAATACTTCTTTTGATTCATTTGGCACAATTTACTTAACTCTTTGATTCATTTTACTTCTTTCTAAGGGGTTAGAGAGACACATTATCATTCTTTCTTATGCATTTCAAACCTTTTCTCCTTTTTTCAACTTCCCACACCTTTCTTTCTTTGCTTTCCTTAAATCCCTTTTTATTCTTTTTCACACTGAACATTCTTTTTGTCTTTTTCATTGCCTTTCCTTTTCTTCACTTTTGTACCTTTTTACCACTTTGTTGCAATCCTTGTCTCTCCCCCCAAACTTATACTTTTGCCATGTGCTAAAGGAAAGATTTGAGTTCCAAGAGAGGGTATCTTTTAGAACGGGTATAGGCTTGTATCATGTTTCTTGAAAGAAAACGGTTTAAGGCTCAAAAGGGTTGACTAGGGATCTTATCAATGGTAGGCAATGGAATTGTTCAATCTATCATTTGGATCAAGGAGAGCCTATAATCATGTCTCAAGTCAAAATTCACCTAGGATTTCGCCTCAACAAACATTCAAGGAAAATTCTAGACCAATGGCTCGGGACTTGGACTCGCAATTCAATTACTCACCACACAAACTAAGGGATCGCTAAAGACATAGAGTCGGGGGCCCACAACGACCTTAGATACGATTTGAGCATACAATGGTCCTGAAAAACCACTTGATGAATATCGGTAAACACAAGAGTCTCAAGGTCACAACTTTTACCATCCTAAACACAACAATTTATTTTTGACCATAAGATCAAAGGCAAATGTGCTAGGCCCAAGTGAAGCTTTGCTTGAGGCACCCTTAACTACTAACTACTAAAAACCAAAAAGAAAAAAAAAACAGACTCAAACCCTTAAGAAGGTTGTCACGCCATCCATCATTGGGAAGAGCCATTCGGTTCACACAACATTCCACCTTTGGAAAGAACCGTGACATTAAGAAAACCAAAGGCTTATTGCAAACTCCGAAAACAAAAAGCTACGAATCACAAATAAGAAGCTAAAAATGATTTTTTTTTGCAGAAAATAGAATAAATATATACAAGAGGGAATTTGAATATACAATATATGGGATGAATATATACAATGAAATGTAACTTTATATATAGACCAAAAGTGAAATAAAAGTGCGATAATATCAAATTATATACAGAACAAATGTGAAAAATCAAGAAAGCATAAAAAATATCAATACATACAGTCATCCAAAAAAATGTAGGCTCACCCCCTCAAATGAAAGCTGCCATTGTCCCCGATGCCAACTAGTCTAGATAAGCACCAAAAAATATAGAAAAAAGATATAGAAGACTTCCTAAGCCTTGTCTGTCTGCATAGGATCATGGGTGGTCCTTGGGTCCTCTGTGTGCTCGGGAACCTCAGACTGGTTCCTGGTGGTCTGCTCCGCTGCTAATGGGACCTGGGCCTGGACCGGGACAGGCTCTGAAACTGGTACATCCTGTGGCTGACTGGAGGAAGCCTCCGGTGGGTCCGCCAACTGGATGATGGCATCATCTGCTCTAGGAATCTTCCTCCTCTTTGGAGGCTCTAGGTCTGCCTGGTTGTGTATGAGCTGTTGGGACTGGATCATCAAGCAATAGGTCCAAAGGCAGTTGGTTTGCCTTCAGTCTATCAATATTTGCCCGCAGCTCCTTCACGGACTCCTTGGAGGCCCGTGTCTTCCGCAGCTTCTTATGCTCCTTAGAAAGCTCCTTGAGAGCCTTGCTGTGTGAATCGAATGCCTTGATCAATGCATCCTGAGTGGTGAGGATTTCCTTCTGGTTCTCAAGTATCTCCTTCAAAGTATCCTCTATCGACTGTGGGACATGTGCTGGCTGAGGTACCGACTGAGCCGCTACAGTAGTAGTCAATGTGGACACTTGGATGAGGCAGTCTGCATCCAGTTGTTTATACTCAGCAGGGCCTGGCTCAATCAGTGGGCAGTGATGGGATGTGCCCGGGTAGATGGGATCTCCGGGCATGCTGATGTGGATGGGCCAGGAGGAATAGCTGAAGATGTGGAAGGTCCGAGAGGCATAACAACAGAAATGGAGGTAGGCTCAGCAGGGACCTCTACCACAACTGGCTCTTCAGACTGGCCAGTTGGGGCAGAAGTAGGGGCTTTATAGTTCTTTTCCTTGGGGTTTTCATTCCCCTTTAAGCTATACCAGGAGAACGGGGCTGTCACCTTGACCTTGACGTCGTAGGGCTTCTTGTCCACCTTCAAGTCCCGAAAGTGCATAGTGAGGGTGCTAGGGAAAGGGTAGTTTCAGTCATGCTCTACTCCCATTAACGAGATAATACGGGACATCACATTCCCTATATTTATAGAGTATCCCGCCATGATCGAAGCAACCAATACAACCTGGTAGAGAGGAAGGGTCTAGTCATGAGTAGTAGGATCCAACCGGTTGCAATCAAACGTTTCCCAACCCCTCGCTTCAAAGTTTAAGGTCCTCCGCAATATTTTGACCCTAACAATCAACCACTCAGGAAGGTACCTGGGATTGCCAGGTACTGATCTAACCATGGACGGACCTCCTCGCCCATCTCCAATTTCGCCATGTACAAAGTTTCATCCTTCTCATTGAATCCCAAGTATTCGTTGAGGTATTTCCCTTCAAACAACACTGTCTTATTATGAACCTTGGTCACTTTGGAGCCCTTTTGGATGTGGGCTACATTGCAATAGAACTCTTTGACCATGTGTTCATTAGCATCTACACACTTCTCCATAAAATGTTCCCAACCCACTCTAGTCCTAAATTGTCTTTGCACATCAGGGTTTTGGGGTAATAGATGTCTGTCAATGAAACTTTGCTCCGGTATCAACTTTCTCACCGGCCACCACTCCCTAAACTTGTGGTACGCCACCTGGCTCACAAACCTATCCTCCCAAACATCGGGCTTTCTAGTTCGGGAAATGCCTCCCACCTGAGGCTCACCACCTTCAGCTATCTCCTCATCCCCTTGTACCTCCTCCTCACCTCCGCTTGTACCCTTCCCGGATAATGAAGTTGTTGGGGAGGTGGAGTATTCCTCACTACCGGCTGCTAAGCTCTCAGACGAATCATAAATGACATTATTTGGTGCTTGGGCAGTGGGTGATGGTGGAGGGGTGTCTCGTAGTCTAGGTCTCCCCGGCCAGTCTTCCATGTATTCTGGCACGAAGTCTGAAGAAATGTCCCTTGACGGTTGATACCCACTCCCCAGGGAATGGGAAGCAGCTCTGTCTGCACCTTTGATTAGTTTTCTGGTCCTTTTAATGTTTTCCCGAGCTTGGGGAGTGAGTTTTATCATCTTTTTGCCCTTGCCTCATCGGGAGGATTCACCTCTCCCAGGTTGTTTTGATCCCTTGCCTCTTTGTTTGACCATTGTTTGCAAATATCATTTAATTTATTTGTTAGTATCAATCAAGGCAGTTCAAGTTATTGCAGCAGAACAAATTGCAGAACAGAGTCACAGTGTTGCAGACAGTTGCAGAAATTGGCCAGTGCAGACCGCACAAAATGGTAGTGCTGCCGGACAAGGACCACCGGACTGCAGAGAAACGATCGCAGTCCACACCAGTGTGGGTTTCACAAAACATAACCTCTGAATCTTACCAGTGCAGACCACACAAAATCAATCGCCGCCGCACTGTGGTAACCGCGGACCACACAAAAATAATAGCGGTCCGCGCAGAGGTGGGGGTCAGACTACCCATTCTCTGTATCTAGGCAGTGCGGACCGCACAAAATGTACCACGGCCGCACTGCCCAAAGTTTAGATTTTTCAGCTTTCACCACCGCGCTCCGCACAAAATGGTGTCACGGACCGCACTGGGATACCGCGGACCGTACAAAATTGACCGAGGTCCGCACAGGGTGCCCAGTTTTGGCACTAAACGAGGGTTCATGATTTTTCTTTTAAGGTCTAAAATTTTCACCTAATTAGAGGCCCTAAATGATTACCCAATCTATTACACTACCTAAGTCCTCATGAATCAAAGATACAACCCATCTAACCTAGCAATTGAATTAATTATGGGAGGACGAAGAACAGAAGTTAAGAAAAAGAACAAAAATTAACAAAATTAAACAAGTACAAGGAAGATTATGGTACCAGATAATGAGATGAAGTAAAGCAAAAAGTTCCAATCAATTAATTACAAGCAAAGGCGTGATGAACAGTGTTTTGTTAGGTCTGAGAGTGAAGGGTTCGAAAAGGCTAAAAGGAGGCCCTCAGAGACTATTTATAGAAAAAGTCCTGGGGTCCATTCTCACATACCAGTGCGGACTGCACAAAATGGACCACGGTCTGCACTGGTCTATTATGTTCAAGTCCAACTTAATATCCCACCACGGTCCACACAAAATGGACCGCTGCTGCAGTGGTCCACCACGGACCGCATCAAATCAACTGCGTTCGCGGTGGCAAACTTCAAAGAGCATTTTTAACACCTTTGACCAGTGCGGACCGCACAAAATGGTAGTGCGGCCGCACTGGAAACTTTAGAGACCTGTGCAATTTTTCAATTATGTCCTGTACTGCATCAACTCAATCCTGTAACATCTCACAACCAGTTAGCCCAAATATCAATCCTATACTACAAAGGAAATCAAAGAAAACAAAAAGAAAATCACATGGGTTGCCTCCCAAGAAGCGTCTAATTTAACGTTGTGGCACGACGCGGGTTACCATCACATCATTTGAAATGGATAAGTGCCACCACGTCGCTGTCATCAATTTTGCCAAGATAATGCTTGACACGGTGCCCATTCACTCTAAAGACTTCACCATTTTTGTTTTTCAAATCAAGAGCACCAAAGGGGGTCACCAACACAACTTCAAACGGTCCACTCTATTTTGATTTAAGCTTTTTCGAAAATAGACATAACCGGGAATTGAACAAGAGAACCGAATAACCAACTTTGAACTCCTTTCCACAAGCAAATTTATCATGAAGGTACTTCATCTTGTCCTTATACAAGGACGAACTAGAGTATTCATGAAACCGGAATTCATCAAGTTCATTGAGTTGTTCAACACGAAGATTGGCCGCAACATACCACTCAAGATTAAGCTTCCTCAAGGCCCACATGGCCTTATGCTCCAACTCTACTGGTAGATGACATACTTTCCCAAACACCAACCGGTAAGGTGACATACCAATTGGGTCTTGTAAGCAGCCGGTAAGCCCATAGATCATCATTTAACTTTTTAGACCAATCGGTCCTATTGGCATTGACAATTTTGGACAAAATGCTCTTGATCTCCCTGTTAGACACTTCAACCTGTCCACTTGCTTGAGGATGATAAGGTGTAGAGACTTTGTGGTTGACACCATATGAGTCACGCGTACGTGTACTCATTTCGTTTGGCGCATCAAGAATCATGTCACGCATACGTGTACACAATTAATTACGCTTTTATTATTCTTAAGATTATTTTGCCAAAGTCATGCCAACGTGTAACTTGGTTTTAAGTTGAAAATTTCTACAATGTTCGTTAATTAATTTTCTAAGTTTGATTTTACTAGACAAAGTCGTGAATATATGGAGATGGAGTTGTAAATCTTCTTGCTTCTCGTTACACTAAAAAAATCATCCAAACTTAATATGAGAAAATCAACTAGACAACAAGTAAACTTAAACATATGAAACACGATTATCAATTGATTCTCTAAAAACAAAGCAGATAGCAACTAAAGAAAATTCCACATAGATTTGACTCAAATACATGTGCCCTTTTTTTTGATGAGATTAAATCAATTGCAAACCTCAAACGCCTGACGAATAAACAAACCGACACAAACCTTTAGAGGCATTGATCCTATCGAAATTCTTTTAATTTTTTGACCCAACAAATCCCTTAACATTAGAATGTTATTGTTAAAATCCAAATACCTATTCTAACGAGGCCTCTTAACATGAGAATAACATACAATAACAGTTCAAATATTTTCCATACATAGTTGCATTGAGTAAGGGCATCTCCAACGATCACTCTATTTTTTGCATCATTTTTTACTCTAAAATGGTGCAACACCAAATCTACTCCAACAATCACACTATTTTTTACACCAAATTTTCTCTCTCTTCTATATTATATTATTATCTTCT
>MU716992.1:58890-70763 GCA_026770625.1 Nicotiana glauca | reverse complement strand
TAACAATATGAAGTAATAAACTATGAAAACTACAAATGTCCTATTATCAAAGTTGAACAATAAGCCCAACAATGATAGCACATTGAGTCTATTGTAGTCTATGCTTTCTCGAACTAGCTGATATTTACTTTTATTGAACCTATAATAGTTGTAGCACATAGCCATATTGTCTGCATAGCCTCCTTCTTTCATTTTGGGCACACATTGCACTTGTTCTGTGATAATTCTTGCCCAATTCTTTTTTGACCTGTAGTATCTTTCTCTGTATGTGGACTGCATTGTTGTACTGTGTTACCTTTATATAAAAGTGAGAAACAGAGCATTGTCCAACTATCCTTACTGTTATGTTTGTCCTCATTTTTGGTATCCTTCCATTGATTTTTATTTGTGTCTCCTTCTCAAAATTGCTCCTGACTGATCCCGTGTCCTTGCCATTTAGAGGTACTATCCCAAATTCTCCCCGTTTTGTCCATATAAGGCTGCACAATTTTGCAGCCAACCTAGCGTCACCGTTTTTTGCTCCTTTTGCGTGTGTTGTTCTTCTGCTTTGTGCTGATCTCTTTATCTCCTGTGACTATCCTTGATGAGTTTATATTGCTGCTCTAAAGATTTGTACCATTTGTGCTTCATCATTCTCAAAATCCACTGCCGTAGATGACTTCTGATGGTCCATTTCCTCCATGAATGCTTTATCATGCTGATGCATTTCACCTTTCCTTCCTCAAGGGAATGAGCACATGGTGCTAATACCACTCATAGAGGTCGTAATGAGTGACAAGGCATGATTATAATAGTGTACCCTACAAAACAAAATACAATGTTAGTTGAAAAATGCATTCTTATGTTCTCATCATAAGGATTTGAACATGAGGAATGTCTGATCTTTGAAAGTCCTAGCAGCTGCTTTCTTTGCTGCATTTGAATGCCTGGTTTACTGTATCCCTTGGTTCAAGTAGCCTAGTCTTTCTGAATACTTGTCCTATCGAACGAAAACTTTTCACTACTGCATCTCTCTTGTTGAATCTTGCCCACAGCTCCCTTTGCCCAATTCTCTTAAACTTTCTGGGTTTTTTGTCTCTATATTGATGTGGAGTATCTTTCTGTAGTATTCCACTCCAATTTTTTGTTATTTCCTCATGCACTTGCCCAATTCTCTTAGACATTCTGGGCATTATTTTCCAATTCGATCCTCTCACTTTGATTGCTGTGAAAATTTGAATCTAAATGGTTATGATAACCACCTCTGATTTGGACTTTAACTTGAGTCTGCATCCAATAGAGAATTTGATCCTCAGCTTGCTCATTATTGACTCTATATGTACTACTTCTAACTTCCTTCCAATGGAATGAGTGCAAAGCACTAATACCACCAGTTGGATTTCCATTAGAAAGTAGTACATAGAAGCCTCACCTGCAAAAAAGAAAAACAAGTTAGTGTAAAATAAGATCCCCATACTCTCCTCCATAAGGATTTGAGTATGGTGATCATATATATTGTTTCCTGGCATCTCCTCCTCCTTTGATCCTCCTTTCCCTCCCTTGTCTAATTCCTTGCAACAGAAACTCTTATGTAAGGGCATTGTAGCTTGTCACAGTTCACCAACTTTCTCCCCTGTACATCCAGATCTTCAAACCCATAACACTCCATAGGTCCAACATCTAGTGCATAATTTGCAATGTGATTTGCAAGCTTGTTGCCTTCTCTGAGAGTATGTGATACCTTTACATTCTGCAGTTATAATCCATGAAGGCTTCCACTCTCCTGTTATGATATTCTTTAAGAGCATAGAATCAGTATGAAAATAAATTAGAATATAATCATGAAGTACACAAAATCTCAGAGCTTCATATATAGCCTTTGCCTCTGCAACTGTGTTTGATACTTCATGTATTTATTTTCCACATGCATATATTACATCTCCCTCCTCATTTCTCAATACAAAACCAATTGAGCTTCTGCCTGGATTGCCCCTAAATGCTCTATCTGTATTGAATTTTATCCACCCATGATCTGGTAATTCCCACAGCACTTTTGTGTATTCAAGCTTTGGAGTGTACTGCTCCATCATCTTGATCATATCTGGCCATCTGTGAGGAATATACTGAATGTTTGGTTTTCGTACCTTTATGAGGGACTGTAGTGTGGTAGAAATCTGGTATACTACTCTTTTAATGGTTATTGCATCTCTATATTTTTAAATATTTCTTCTTTTCCACAATTCCCATATAATCACTGAAGGTAGTGCTTGCATGATAGGCTTTAGTCTAGGAACAACATATGCAGTCCAACACTTAACTATGGCCTGATGGAAAGTGATTCCATTTACTGGGATACCTGCATGCCCGAGATAGTATTTCCACACTTTATCCACTGCATATAAAGTAAAAAACAAGTGTTGTGTGGTCTTCTCCCTTGGTTTTGCACAACACCAACATTTGGATGCCATAAGATAACCCAGTCTTCTGAAAAAATCATCAAGAGGCAGCTTGTTTCTCCAAACTTTCCACATGAAAAAAGCAATTTTGAAAGGAAGCCCCTTCACCCAAATCATCTTGTATGATGTCATTGGTTCAACTCTTCTTCTCAAATAATCCCACGCATTTCTAACATTAAAGAAACCTCTAGGTTCTAGCATCCAACAAGGTATATCAAGGACCCCTTGTGCTAGAGGTGGTTTGATATTCTTTAGTATATGTTCTGCATATTCTTCAGGCAGAATTTCAAACAACCTTTGTGCATTCCATCTTTCTCCTTCTATCACATCACACACATTATGCACAATTTCATCTACCCCAAAATCTTGTGGAACCAGGAAATACAAAGCCCCCAAACCTGTCCAATTGTCAAACCAAAACAAAGAGGAGCCCATTTTCGGTTGTCACATAATCTGATGCTTTATCAAATCCCTGCATTCCAACATCTTCCTCCATACATGAGAGCCTCTCCTGCATGGAACTATCACAGAGTTAAGCTTTTTGTAGTACTTTTGGCTCATAAAAGAGCTCTAAAGACTAGGCTTGGTTCTAAAGTTCCACCACAGTTTACAGAAGAGTGCTTTTGCTACATCATGATGAGACCTGAACCCAATCCCTCATTCTTCCTGTGGCATGCATAGTGTAGTCCATGATTCCAAATGCCTGTTACTACCTATGACTGAGCTACTCCAGAATAACTGAGCATAAATCTTGTTCAATCGAGTGATCACATATTTTGGAAGATTGACAGCTGAAGCAAATAAATTGGCATGCTCTGAAGTACATCAGCAATAAGGACTACCCTTCCACCTACGGACAATAATTTACCTTTCCATGATTGAAACATGTCCATTACTTTTGTGATCATAGGCTGATAGTATTCCATTTTTCTCCTTGAATAGAATATAGGACATCCCAGATATATGATTGGAAACTCTTGCCTCTTTATCCCTGTGATCCTCTCCACTTTATTTGCCGCTTCTACGTCTGTTAAGTGATGAAGATAAAAAGCAGATTTTGCCTTGTTCACCAACTACCCAGAAGCTGATTCATAAAGTGTAAGTACCTCCATGATAAGTCTAAGTGATGTTGCATCTGATGAGGAGAAAATGATCGTGTCATCTACATAAGCGAGATGATTTATCTTTGTGCTTCATTTAGGCAATCCATAGCCAAAAAAGTATAAGTTCTAATGCAGAGCATTAAGGCCTCTTGAAAGTGCTTCTGCTGCCAGAATAAACAATGTAGGAGACAAAGGATCTCCTTGCTTTACTCCCCTCGATGATTTGAAGAAACCATGAGCTTGGCCATTTATTAGGACTGAATACCAATTGTTAGATACTATACCAAACACCATGCCTATAAATCTCTCTGAAAATCCCATTTTTCTTAAAACCTTGGTCAGGAATAACAAGGATAGTCTGTCATAATCCTTGGTCATGTCAAGCTTCATAATGACATTAGGTTCTTCCTTGGTTCTAAGCCTCATATTAGTGACTATCTCTTGAGTTAGGAGTATATTTTCCACTATGCTCCTTCCTTTGACAAAGCCTAACTGTTCCTCAGATATTAGATTAGGTAACAGCCTCACCAGCCTCTCATTTATTACCCTCGATATCACTTTATTCTAAAAATTACTAAGTCTGATGGGTCTAAGATCAGAAAATGTGCATACCTCTTTCTTCTTTGGAATCAGAACAAGGTTAGTGTGTGTGTCACACTTTGGCAAGTCATGACCATTGAAAAAGGCTCGAACCATGTCAAATAAATCATCTTCAATAATATCCCAGCAGGACTGATAAAATTTGCCTGTAAAGCCACCAGGACCTCCTACACTGTCTCCATTCAATCCAAACACAACTGCCTTAATTTCTTCCATAGTTGACTGCTTTATTAGTTCTTCATTCTGCCCCATGTCAATCAATGCAGGAACATTGTCTATGATAAGAAAAGAGGTAGGGACTGAGTTTTCAGTAAATTGATCTTCAAAAAACTTGATTGCTTTTGCAGCTATTTCTTCCTCCTCTTGAATCCACACTCCTTGCCTGTTTTGAATTCTGTTTAACTGCAGCTTCTTCCTTCTACCTCATACATGAGCATGGAAAAATTTAGTATTCCTGTCCCTATCCTTGAGCCAAGACATCCCTGCCTTCTATTTCCAGTATTTTTCCTCCAAAGCTAAGAACTTGATCAATACTGCTTGAACCTTTTGTAACCTCTGTCTGTTTAACTTTGTGGGATTTGCTTCGAACTCAGCTTCATGAACAAGAACAACTTCCTCCAAGCTGGATACCTTCTGGAAAATATCTCCAAAAGTCTCCTTGTTCCAGACTGATAAGGCCTTTTTCAATTTTTTCATTTTGTGATTGAAGATGATGTGTGGACTGACACTAAAATCAGCTTTCCATTTCTCCTTCACCAGTTCTTTAAAAGAAGCATGTTCCACCCAAAACTTCAGGAATCTAAATGGCTTCTTCACAGGAGGAGTCTCTATGTCACACTTGAGTTGCAATGGACTATGATTTGAGCCTATTTTAGATAAATGATGTACCTCTATACCTGGAAAAGTTTGCTGAAACTCAGAGTTGGCCACACATCTATCTAGTCTCTCAAAAATACAATCCTCTTATGCCCTACCATTCCACCATCTATCAATACTACCCTTGAATCCCATATCAGAAAGATTGCAGGTGTTAATACAGTGCCTGAAGTCATCAATTTTATTAATATATACTGGAAGAGCTCCTAACTTTTCATCCCCATCCCAAATGACATTGAAGTCACCTCCTACCAACCATGGTACATTCATATCACTTGCTATATCATACAATGAGTCCCATAGTTCTATTCTCGCAATGGCATCACACTTGGCATATACCAGTGTAAGAACAAATTCTACCTGAGATTCTGTATGATAAAGCCTTAAGGTTAGCTGTTAAACCATGTTGTACATCACTGTGACTTCAAAAACCTCATCAATGAATGCCCAAATTTTGTTTGAAACATTAGACATAGCCTGGGAAAATCCAATTCTATTTCTATACCTCTCCAGAGTCCTAGCTTGCTGCATGGGTTCCATCAATCCTATGAACTAAAAGCGGGTTTTCTATGCATTTTGATCAGCCTTTCAAAGGCTTGTTGAGTGTTTACTGACCTGATGTTCCAAATGAGAGCATCCATTACTGTTTGGATAATGATAAAGTCCTCATTGTTTGAATTCCACCTGTAGGGACAGTAGGGTCCTCTTTCTGCTGTTTCTTCTTGCCTTTTGCTACAGATTTCACCTTTTCAAGAAGTCTAGGTGAAAGGTCCCCTTGCCTTGCTATGTTATGAAAATTCTGGATAGTAGACTCTTGGTCCATATCATGATTTGTTCTATAACTAGTTTCTTCTGCACTATCATTCTCTTGATCACCAGCATTATCCATAAAATTTGCTGTTGTGGGTTAAGTAACAAAGTCTGTTCCTCCCCTTTCTTTAATAGCTTTAACTGAGTCTGCTCCAATGCATTTTTTGGTATGACTGCTGTCTGATTGTTTTGCTCCTCATTCCCAGTCTTCGCCAAAACTTGCTGCCTTTCTTCTGCAATTTTATACTGACTTGCAACTTCTTTTGTTCCTCCAGGGTCTACTGCATTAACTTCTATTCCTTCTGACTTCTGGATATCTTCCCCATGAGATCCAATTATATCCTATGCATTCTTGGTTATTGTTTGTTCCTTGGATTTGTCACCTACCTTTGTAGAGTTCTCATCAGTAATGTTTTCAGCTAAGACAATAACATCACCATTTACACTTTGCTCCTCATTCTCCTTCTCTTCTTGAACTGGTTCTTCATCCACTTGAACACTCAATGAAACCACATCTGCATCTGAGTCTTCTTCTATTTGGTTAGACCATAGTCTGCCTCTACTCCATTGTACTCTATCAGACACCTTGGAAACAAAATTGTCATTTGTATGGATTTCTGGTGTATTAGCCAATTCCCTCTCCACTAGTGTATTATGTGAAGGAACATCCTGGCAGAAAGTGTTAACTCCTACAGTATTACCACTTTCATTGTTATTGAAAGCTCTTTGTACCCACCGAGCTGTAGATTCTTTGCCTGCATTTTCTTTTCTTCCATTCCCTCTTGTATTTGAATCTGCTCCACTAGTTGTGGATCCAATACCAGCTGAATTTAAATTGAATTCAGGTGCTGTAGGATTTCATTTTCCTGCTGTTTTACTCGCCTGTTGATGTTGTTTTTGTTCTGTTTTTGTGTGCCCTCTAGGTGGACTTTTAGGAGTTAGTTCATTTGCTACCAATGCTAGTTGATTATCAGTTTCTGCATCATCATCTACCACTTCCAAGACAAAAAACTGATTTCCCTCCTGAACCTGATTACCAACTCCTTGAAGAACTGGCACTAACTCCTTACCGGCTGTCTTTTGCACTATCTTTTGCTGTCCTGCGTTCCCTTCATTGTTTCCTCCATTTGTTTGCTGCTTATCACCTTGCTGAGCTGGGACAATCTCTTTTCCTGTATTGGTTTTTTCTATAATTTGATTTCACACATTCCTTACTCTATTATCTTTGACTTATTTCCATTGCTCTTTTCCCTTTCCTGCCAAATTTCCTACTACCTTTCCACTAGATAACATCATTAGAGGACCCTGTTGGGTTGAAACATTAGCCTACTCACCACTCTTCTCTGCTGCAATACTCTGTTGATCATTAACCTTGTTATTCATTAATTCTGGATGAAACTTCCAACAATCTAACATATCATGACCTTACAATTTACACTCCTTGCAATATTTGTGCGAATAGTCATATTTGATATTTACCTGCTCAGCTCTAATCTCCCTTGTTGATTCATTATCAATATCCATACGAACCTTCTTAGGAAGGTCTGCTAAGAGATCTACTAATACCTTCACACGTGCACAACTAGGTCGTATTTTATTCACTGTTGCCAAGTCAAGGTGCAGTGGTTTGCCAACTGCCGAGGCTAAAGAAAATAAACACTCCTTGACAAAATAATTAGGCAACAAGTTAGGAAGAGAAATCCATGCCATTACCTTTGGTGTTTCTTCTCCAACTTTAAACTTGTGATCATATATCAAGGTCCTCAACTGGTATTCATTGCCAAACTTGTACTTAAGATAGTAAACTCTTTTGAGGAAAAATCCACAAAATCCTGCCAAAGAGTCAATCGTATTAACACATGTGTATCACAAAGATAACCTATAGTGCATTCTCCTTTAATCCCACATTGTATAGGAACTATTCTACATAATTCATTGATCTCTGGCCAACCATACGAAAATTTGCACACAACAACATATTGTAAACCTTCGATCACGTTCATTCCTTCAACCTAGGCTTCAGTAAATTTTACAACAGGTTGTCCATTAATCACATTGGCTCTACGCAATGCAATTGGTTCGACAGAAGAAATACGTTCCTGCATGGCACTGTTCATAGTATTGGGTTTAAGGGTTTTCGAGTAATATAAGGGCTAGGGATTGTCGTTTGTAGTCGTGGGAGGCTGCGCGAGGGTGGGGGGAGGCTGACCAGCCGGAGAAGAACGCTGGCCGCCGGCCAAATTGTCCATGGCAGCTGATCACGCAACTTTCTCTCTCTAGGAGCAAAATTCGTCAGAGCATCTCTCTCTAGGGCTTCTTTCTTTTTTTCAACCTTTATTCCTGTTGTTCACATATATCAGTATTTAAATTTCCAAGAAAGCTTTAACACATTAGACTATAATTTATTAGTCTTGAGGTGACTATACAATATTGGGGTGGTGGCTCAGTTGGCTAGCGCGTAGGTCTCATAGCTTCTGAGTAATCCTGAGGTCGAGAGTTCGAGCCTCTCTCACCCTATTTTCTTACTTTTTTACAACTTTAATATCACCATTATAGTTCAAGAGATACATCTCAGTTTCAACTATCCCTACTTTTTTACAACTTTAATTTAATATCACCATTATAGTTCAAGAGATACATCTGAGTCTCAACTATACATCAAGTACAAGAGATGAGAGATAAAATGATACCAATTTTCGGTTATTTTATTACATATAACCAAAATTAGATTTTTTGAAACCATCCCCATCATATCGGAATCTCTGCAGGATCGGTATGGTTCGATTAATTTTCGATATTTTTTTTATATATCATGTAAAAGTCACTAGTAGAAGTAGAATGGAATAATATACATTCTTTTATATATAAGACTTAGCAAAACTCTCTAGGCATTTTTACATTTTAAAGGGTGATGAATTAAGAAAATATGAAAGATGGCTAGAATATAGATCCATCAACTACTTTACAATAACATAAAAGAAATTAAATAAATTAATATAAAGAAAATTTAAATCACACGAGTGGAAAGATATTAACCAATCTGGGACTGAGACTCAAGAATAGAGTCTATAGAAGATTAAATATTCAAAAAGATAAATCTAAATCATACGAAAGAAAACATAATCAATACATTGTAGTTTGCTACTCATAATCGCTACAATACCTTGTGTCTTTCTAGTGAATATGTTGGAAAATAATTTAGTTTCAATGGGAGTAGCATAATAGGTTTGGTAATTATGATTTTGAGTTTATTACTTTTTGGCTTATAATTGTTTTCATAATTCTAAGACACAAGGAAAATTTAATATTTTATTATTTTTAAACTTAATACTCCCTCCGTTTCAATTTATGTGAACTTATTTCCTTTTTAGTCCGTGCTAAAAAGAATGACCTCTTTCCCTATTTAGAAACAATTTACTTTGTGTAATGATTTATAGCCACACAAAATATATGTGCTTCATTTTATACCACAAGTTCAAAAGTCTTCTCTCTTTTCTAAAATTTTGTACCCAGTCAAATGTGTTCACATAAATTGAAACAAAAGGAGTATATAAATATATTTTTCACATGTAAATTATTAGGTACGGTTCAATAATTTTTCATTTTATTTTCATAAAATAAAAGACCTACCCTAATTATCGGTATGATTATAAATTTATATAAAAACCTACGATTTTATTAAAAGAAACCTAAAAATCAGTTCGGTACGGCACGATTCGATCGGTTTAATCGGTTTTTAAATATCCATTGACACCCCTAGGTGCAACTATGTAAAGAATCTCTACATATAGAATTTATTTTTCAAACGGCACTAATAGCCTATTTGGCCAAGCTTATTTTTGGCCAAAAGTGTTTTTTTTTTTGCCAAAAGCACTTTTGGCCAAAAATTGAGGTGTTTGGCCAAGTTTCTGGAAGAAAAAAAAGTGCTTTTGAGGAGAAGCAGAAGCAGCTTTGGAGAAGCAGAAAAAAGTAGCTTCTCTCCAAAAACACTTTTTTGAGAAGCACTTTTGAGAAAAATACACTTAGAAGCAGTTTTTAATAGCTTGGCCAAACACTAATTGCTGCTCAGAAGTGCTTTTCAAACCAATTAGCCACAAACTGCTTCTCACCAAAAGTACTTTAAAAAAAAGTACTTCTCAAAATAAGCTGATTTTTGCAGCTCGGCCAAACGGGCTATAAATCAAAGATGTATCTTCCATAATGAACCAAACAGCAAATGTGTAATTCATGATATGTTAAAAAATGTAAAGATTCAGGGGTATTAACTCCACACTTGATGAAAAGCTGAAAGTATTTGTGGGAGACTTTATTGCTGATCCATAAACCATTACAAGGGACTAGGGAGTAGGATGTAACCTAAAGGGGAAGACGTAAAAAACCACCCGCAATATTGTTATGATCAGTTGGGCTATCTATTTCGCTACCTTACGAGTTACACTAAAATTCAGTTGGTAGATTATCTAATATAAATATTCTGTTGCAACATTTGTTTCTGATGTGAGTGAACTGATCAGCAGACTGTTGATCGTCCAAAAGATGCTCAACCCAGTCGTTTCTTCCACTGATGGAACAGTACTAGCCTTGGCATGTTCGGATTGTTCTTAATTGGTCTTCTATTATTGCAGCATTTGATTCTGTTACGATTAAATTCAGGGGTAGGACGTTGCACACAGGATCGTCCAAAAGATTGCTTAATCCAGATAATGTCTTTTTGTCACGACCCTAGTTCACCAATTGTGAACACGTCATGACGACACTCAGTCTTCGCGACCAGGTAAGCCTAACACATTGCGGAAGTAATAACATTTGCAGAATTTATAATCAAAACTAAATAACAGGAATAATGTATACGGTTGCTGCCTGGCACATACACTTTAACACTTTAAATTCTGAAACCATCCCAAAGACCCGGAAACCCTCAGGCAACACACGCTAAGAATAATACATAACACTGCTCTAATCATCCGGAAAGTCTATAACAAGGAAGAACAGAATAGCATCTAGCTAACTAAAGGATAGAGTGAGAGGGAGACTCTCCGATCTGCGGACGTGGCAGATATACCTCAAGTCTCCGAAATGCTCCCTGCAACTACTGATGATGCGCCTGCGTAGAGGTACCTGAATCTGCACATGAAAAACATGCGTAGAAGAGGCGTGAGTACACCACAGCGGTACTCAGTAAGTGTCAAGCCTAACCTCGGTTGGGTAGTGACGAGGAAAGGTAAGGGCCCTACTGAGACATAAACAATAAAATAGCAAAAATATTAACACTGTTGAAGTCTGATGAAAACTAATGAACACAACAGTGTAGTAAGACAGTTAAATGAAATATAATACTACAAGACAAAACAAAAATACAGAGTAAACACAGCTAAATTACAAGAATACCGACGAGGGTCTCCCAGGATACCGTCCTGGAGCCCTTTTCTCAACTGTCCGATGAATCTCCCGGAATACTGTCCCGTAGTTCAATTCTCATACCAATATCAAAGGATCTCCCAGGATACCGTCCTGTAGTTCAAAAATAAAGTGCAGGGGGATCTCCCGGGATACCGTCCCGTAGTCCTAAAGTAAAATGCAGGGAGATCTCCCGAAAATCAAACCCGTAATCCCAAAGTAAAATGCAGGGGGATCTCCCGGGATACCGTCCCGTAGTCCCAAAGTAAAATGCAGGAGGATCTCCAGGGAATCAAACCTGTAGTCCCAAAGTAAAATGCAGGGGGATCTCCTGGGAATCAAACCCGTAGTCCCAAAATAAACAAACAAGGGGGAACTCCCGGAATCCCGCATCCGTAGTCCCAATGTAAATACGCAACCAACATCAGAGAAATATTCAGAAATTTAAGTACCACAATACAAGACAACAATTAATACTGGCCTAACATGCTCCATGTAATTACAGTTAAGACAATTTAAACAAATAGACAACTTGGATCAATTAAACATGCTCTTCTACGCTAGCACAGGCTATAATAGCAAGTAAAGTAAGGCAAATATGAAAGAGAATCCAAATCAAGTATTTAAGTAAAAATCCGGGTTTCAACAATTA
>MU716992.1:839-40161 GCA_026770625.1 Nicotiana glauca | reverse complement strand
CCAAAGAAACCGCCCAACGTTTTGCCCGTACCTTCCCCTTCGATTTTTTGATTTTATTTTTGTTTTGTATTCTCTCAAGTTCTCCAATTATTCAACTTTCTCTTGCTCAAGTTACTATCAAGCCTCAAAGGTATGTTCCTCTTGTTCTCTTTTCTTGTATTTTGAATTTTATAGTGTAACTTTAGTCTTCTTTCTCAAACAACCCCAAAATTCCATAATTTGCATTGATATATCTTGTTGAATATGGTGGTCTTAAGGTGCACGAAAATTTGGTGCAAGAATTTGGTTGTGAATGCGCTTGAAGTAGTAAACTATAATTCCCTCTACTTCATGTAAATTTGGGAGGTCCACCTTGTTGAAATAAGAGAGCAAAATTGATGACCACAAGGTGTTTGCTACAATGCCTAAGAGAGTAAATTTGAACATCCGTGAAGTCTAAGTAGCCGAGTGTAGTTGTATTTGAGTTTGGGCAAAGTGTGGGGTCTTTGGAGGTATTGTATGTTGTTGTAAACATTTGTAAGTCATAGTTAGTGTATTAAATTTGTGTAATAATGTAAATTTTAGTTCTTCTATGCTTGCACCATAGTTAAGTTATGGGCATATTAAACCACTTGAATTTTATGGCATAGGAAAGTCTTGAGTACCTATAGCCTTGTGATTACACATCGATACATGTTGAGTCAATATTGTGATTCAATTACGCATAGCCTTCAGTTTTAAGTATGGGGTCCTCTTTGCCCCTCAAATGACCTTAGGCGAAATTTCTTGATTCACTCTCATCTTTGTGTTTGTCATGTGTAGGTTTCTATGGCTCGTGACAATGCCGCTAAAGGAAAAAGGGTGGGGAAGTCCTCCACTACCTCTCCCCCTCCAAAGAAACGCAAGCAATGTGAGAGCTCTTCCCGACAAGCCAAGGGAAAGCAAGTGGCTAGCGGGTCTACGAAGCTATCACGGCCTTGGTTGGAATTTTTAGATGATAACGCCAAGAAATGGCATGATACTTTTGTTCCATACAGGAGATATGTGTCTGAGATGGGGATAAATGTAAAGGCTTTAGAATAAAGCTTTCCCGATGTACTTGCTACATTGATCGACAAAAAGATGGGTAAGTTCCTTGAATGTCCGGGTCCGGCAAATCTCAGCATGGTGAGAGAACTATATGCAAATTGGAGCACGAGAGATGATGAGTCGTGCATCAGGGGAAAGGCCATTCCAATGCATAGGGAGGCTTTGTGTTGTTTTTTAGGAGTTGATAACCCGAACCCGCGAAGGCTTATAAAGTTTGTCAAAAGCCTACACTATCAAGAAATATGTCACACACTTTGTGGAGTTGATTCCAACGCAACATGGACGCGGACTAAGGGGGATGTTCACCTTGAAATGCTTAGGTTTGACTTCAACAAGACGTCTAAAGTTTGGCAAAACTTTGTGCAAGCTAGACTAATGCCTGTGGAGCATAATAGTGAGTGCACTCGAGCTCGAGTGTGCTTTATCTACTTTTTGATGACCGAGCGCCCCATAAATGTAGGTGATCTCATGCTTGGGGAGATGGCTCGAACCAGTCTTGGTGGGAGTATCAAGAGGTTCTTTTATGGCAACATCCTAACACATTACATGCTATCCTTTGAAGTACCGAAATACACAGGCTATGATGAGGTGGTGGAGGCACCCAAGATATTACTAGACATCACATCCTTATTCGAGTCCACATCAAAGTTCACCCAAGCTACTCGGAATGAGAGGGATGAAAATTTTAACAGGTATCTCTACAAAACCGTCAATGTCATTATGCGTAGGCTAGGGGTGTCAGAGGAGGAGCACACACAATTACGAAATGAGCTCTCCAGTTCATCCAAGGAGATGTTGGGCATAGCACCGGGTAGTCCTATTCATCCTTCTGAGGATGAAAACACTCACAAGGGGTCGGATGATGAGGATGAAGTTACGGGGCCCATGGCTTTGGTACCCTTAGGAGATGATGATGAGCCCATTGCTACAGCTGGTGGGCATCCTGAGAGGTAAGTCTTCGACTAGCAGGGAGTTCTTTCTTTCCACCTTATTCTATTTTTGAATTTATTATGCATCGGGGACTATGCATTGTTTAAGTGTGGGGTGGGAGAATATTCTTTGAGCTATAATTGTATAATCGTATAAAAGGTGAAAAAAAATCAGAAAAAGTTTGGACTTTTCCCGACGATCGATTTGTTGGACAATTTTCTTGAGGGATGACAGTCCGATTAAAAATACCAAAAATATTTTCTTTTTATTTTTTAGGTAGTTAGGTAGTATCCTTGGTTTTTCTTTCGACACTGGTTCTTTTCCAAGGGTGTAGCTTGAATCGGATATTTCTACTCTAGTTTTTTTAATTATTTTTTCTTTTTTAGGAGTAGGAAAAGGGAGAGTGAGGTGCTTTGAGATACCTATTGACATGGTTGATGTTGGCAATTTAAGTTATGGCATGCACTATGTCTTTTTTGCATATATTATTTAAATTGTAATGCCTAATTAAAGTAAGTAGCCTACTCTTTGATCCCTTTTTCTCAGTTGATTGACTTATATGATACCTAGTTCATTGTTGCTTAAAAATTCTCAACTTGCTAGCTTGCTTGACTTGAGAGTTGCACAGAACCATCTTGAGTGAGTCAAGTGCCATGTGTGTTTAAGGATTTTTGATACTCTGTGCTATCCTGTGTAGTCTAGAACTTGTTCCGTATGTTAATCAATGCGAAATCATTAAGTTATGCTAATCTAGGAGATGATGTAGGCATTTATTGCTTGACCATAAAGGTGCTTGTCACTTATAAATAAAATTTTCCCATTGCTAGTTCTTTGAGCCTATAGACCGTTTTCTTGTCACCCACATTACAAGCCATGCTCCTACTTTGTTCTTGATTTGAGAATGTTGAACCTTTACCTCCTAAGGCACTTAGTCGCTAAAAGAAGTAAGTGGAGAGATTTGGGAGTTACTTTCGAGTGGAGCCATGGAAGGGCCCTTAAGGTGCACTAAGATTGTGAATAAAAATCACTAGGTTAACAACTTCAATGCATGGAGTGTGTATAGAAAAAAAATGTGCAACAAAAAGCAAATAAGGTTCAAATAATGCGAAAAGATACACACCTCCTGATATTTTTTCATTCGTTCTAGTGAATCCATAGAGGTGCTTAATTGAAAAAAAGAAAGGGGGCTATGTTATATATGGTGTATGACAAATGAATGGGTTGAGAAGAAATTGAGCTTGATTTTCGAGTGTAGTGTACTAAAGTGCTTAGGAGGGTTAGTCACTATTCCTAAATATATCCTACCCGTCCCTTAGCCTACATTACAACCTTAAAGTCCTAATTGATCCTAGATTTGGCTAGCTTAGATTAGTAGAGATATACACTACGAGCAAGCTTATGGTACGACTATGGGATGCACATGAATTCTTTGTGAGAGTGAGTGAATGTTGTTCAATTGTGTGATGTCCTTAATTTATGTTCAATGACATATTTGAATGTGTGGACTACTTTGATAATCACTCTTTGGTTTGTAGTGAGGGCACTTGGTCTCATGATGTATTTGTCATGTTGTACACTTTCTTTTGTTGGGTGATTGTGTAAGTTGAGGATACTTAGTTTAAGGAGTCATCTCTTGAGGTAAGGTGAATGTGGAGAGGTTGTTTGAGTTGGTTGAATAGTAATGTATATACTTGGGCTAATGTAAAAATGGGAAGAATGTGAAATTTACGTGTTCATACTTAATTACCGATATCGATCATAGTCCAAAGGTAGGGTGTTTGAGTGAATTAATTGAGTGCTCTTTCATAGTGATAAGTATGTTTTGGAGGATTGATTTAGCTCTATTGGTCGAGGATGAGCAAGAGTCTAAGTGTGTGGTGTTGATAATCGGCATAAAGTATGTATATTTTGATATATATCGCCTCGCATTGTGCTCTTGTTTCGATGATTTGAGATATTTAATATGATGATTTGTGCTAAATTATGGTGTTTCTATGTGTAGGAATCATTCAGATACAATTTGGGACGAAATGACGCAAATTGGAGCGAAATCGGAGCAAAAAGGCAAAAAAATCAATTTTAAGGGCCACAACCTACGTGGGGCACTGGCTGTGGCACAGCTTCCAGAACTCACAGATTTTGGGCACCAGGGCTAGCGCCCCACGCTACCCTGGACGCTCGGGTCGCTAGAGTATACTATTTCGACTTCAACTCGGTTATTTTCATCCCAAGACGCCTCCAATTGATATAAAAGCCACCCTAAAACCTATTTTGGAGGGGGAACATGATTTTGGAGAGAAAACAAAGGCACAAAACACTTGGAAGCACGAACTTGAGCAATTTTTTCATCCCTTTTCTAGTACTAATTGATTTTATATTTGAAAACATTATTTTTGATGGTTGTATGAACATGAGTGGCTAAGAACCCAATTGTTCTAGGGTCATGGGCGAAACATGAATGTTATTATTTGAAGTTAATTTGACGAAGTTGATTTTATCATATTGGGTTGTTTATTTAATACTGTTTTAAATTATTTTGCTGAGTAGCTAACTATAAAAATAATATTTACGAATTTAGAGTTGAACTCGAAAGTGGGAACTCTAAATTGCATATAGAATTAAATAGAGCAAGTTCTTGAACCTGGGCATCGGGAAATGGATTCGCAATTCAGATAGACATATACCTAATTGCCTTGCTTGGTTGGAATATAGAAATTGTAAATGCATTTTTCTTAATCTTAATTCCATAGACATATAGGCATTAAGTTAACTTGAATATGCGAGTAAGGACTCGACAGATTCTTATGAGTAATATCAACCCCGTCAATCAACAATCCAGATAAATTAATTAGTTATTTTAAGCCAAGAACGCAACATGATTGTTAGCTAACCCGTGACCGTGGAATATTCTCTTATTGATTGTTATTCGAAATTGCTATTTGTTTTGGTTGATTTCTAGTTAATTCACTGCTTGATAATTTTAGTCAGTAAATTAGTCACTTCCATATTTTGTGATAAATCTCTTGAATTGACAATTTAGTAAAGTTTAAATCAGTCAAAAGTTAGTTATAAGTCTTCGTGAGAACGATACTCTACTCACTATTCTATTACTTGACGATCGCGTGCACTTGCGTGAGTGTTTTTGGTCGCAACAAAGCACATTTGATAACAGTGTTTTATATGAAATGTGATTTTAAAATGCGCTTTTACCTTAACGTCCAAAACGGACATTAAAGTAAAGCGCGCTTTAAAATCGCATTTTATATAGTTTGGTCACTAAATTTTTTCTTCACTTATTTCGGTCTCTTGAATCCAAAAAAATCACATTTAAGTTCCGGACTCTTTGAAATTGAGTTAGACCCAGAATAATCCTTATTATTGCGCTCCCGTGTTTCGCATGTAAAGATATGTTATATCTTCCCACATTGTTTGAGGAAATAAATTATTCTCTCAATTGGGCAATTTTCACATGATTGTTCTAGCTTTTAGAATGGAGTTAGACCCAATATCAATTTTCTTTTAACACTAATTATCTCTTATTTTTCTTGCTTTTATTTATGATACCATCTTCAATGAAGGACTCAAAGTCAAATCTTCAAGTAATATGTCATGCTAGTGCCCATCAATTATAATTCCGTTCTCATAATGGCATGTTCTCCACTTTATACGTCCTGTTATTCTCTTGATTTTTCATTATCCATCCTTCCCTTTCCCTGTCCTAGTCACCCAGCGATTCATTTTTAAAAAAATGAAGAAATTCATATAACGACAAAAGTATGCATTCATCAAAATCATCTAGCAATATTATAGCTAATTCATATCCACCATGAAATTAAATAGTGTAGATGGTATGGTAGAGTTATTCAAAGCGTTGAGTTTGGTAGTTTGGTAGTTTGGGTGGGACAACTTGAACTACGACATGAGCCTTGCCTAACTTGGCTATGATTAGATGATGAAACAGAGCTCAAATTTCAACCTTTTTTCCTTCTTTAACCCTTTATTTTTCCTTACCTTTCTTTTATTTGTGGCTCTAATTTGAATTAAGTATACTACTTTGTTTGGCAAGGAGTTGGGGGGGAAAGTAAAGGCTAAGAAAGAAAAGAAGGGAAGATCACACTTTGTGACCCATTTCAAAACAAAGCAAAATGATTGTTAAAAAAATGCACCATATACAGATGGTAAAGATAGAAGCAATAAACAAAAAAGTAACAAAAGAAAGCTAGCTGTCCACTGCCTTTGCCTCTCTCTTTACTTTTCTTTTAAAACTCACTCTTCCAAACACAATTTCAATAGATATTCAACATCCTTAAGATTCATCAAATCTCAATATCTGAAATCAAAGAAGCTCAAAGAAGAGCCAAGAAGTAGAAAGAAAGTTATACTACAAATTATCACAATGAAAGGAAGAAAGTGTAAAGAAGTTCCTTCAACAGATCTATTAGTCTGTTTTCCTTCTAGAGCTCATCTAACACTTATGCCAAGTCCAGCAAGTCACCATCATCAACACCATTTAAAGAGATGTAGCACCAGAGGTATTGGGCCAGCAGCTGGTCAAGCAAGTCCTATGCTATGGGCCAAATCAAAGAGAAGTGAGATTTCTGAGCCAACTTCTCCAAAAGTTACATGTGCTGGGCAGATCAAAGTTAGGCGGCACAAACAAAAATCATGCAAGAATTGGCAGTCAGTTATGGAAGAGATTGAGAAGCTACATATCAAAAAACATAAACCTGCTTGGATTGATTCACTTGGAATTAAAAAGGATGTAATGCAATTCTTGACTTGTTTGCGTAATGTAAGGTTTGATTTTAGGTGTTTTGGTTCATTTTCTGCAGCAGCAACTGATATTATCACTTCTGATGATGAGGAAGAAGAAGGTGAAGAGTTGCATGAAAATGATAATGAAGCTGTCTCCAGAACTGTATTCTCTAAGTGGTTCATGGTTTTGCAAGAAAACCAGAATACAGAGGAAACAGAGAAAAAAAAGGTTTATTATAATAGTAATAATGAAGCAGATCCTGATCCAGGATTTAATGACCATGTTCTTTCATGTGCACCACCACCCAATGCACTTTTGCTCATGCGTTGTCGTTCTGCTCCTGCGAAAAGCAGGCTTGAGCAAAAACACGAAGAAGAAGAGCATGATTATGAAGAAGAAAAGAATGGAAAATCAGCAATGGAAGATTTAGAGAGTAATAAAAAGAAAAAGAAGAGCTTAGTGGTGATGACATATGGGAGTGATTTCTACAAGTTTTCATCAGATATAGCAAAGGAGACTTGGGTTGTGGGTGAAGTCAAAGATCCATTATCAAGAAGTAGAAGTTCGAAGAGGTAATTAGTATGATGATCAAATTCAATTCAAGGTCATTGCTCTTTGGCCAAATATTTCCCTTTGTTATGAACTTTGTTTAAGTTTCTTCAAATAGCATTAATTTTTTTTTACATTTTCTGAATTATGCTGTGGTAATTTGAACTATGATCCTTCTCTGGGATCACAAAAGCTAGAATTGTACTTAGATGTGTAATTCTGTATAGTACTTTCTTTCTTTTATCTCTTGTTGTTTACTGAACCAATGTACAATCTTGGGATATATTCTTATGCAGAAGATTTAAATATGTTGTTGCTTTCTTTCTGTTTTAAGTTCTTGCTATTTAGGCTATCTCCAACCATCACTCTATTTTTTGCACCATTTTTCACTCTAAAATGGTGCAACACCAAATCTACTCCAACAATTACACTATTTTTTACACCAAATTCTCTCTCTTCTATATTATATTATTATCTTCTATTTACTTTTCATTTTTTATTTCCTTCAAACTAATACTATCTTTTTTTTATTTTTTCCATATTCATTATATATAATTCACATTCACATTACAAAATTTTACATAAAAGATAAATTAACAAAAAGTGAAATCATTGATAAAACATAATTAAATAAATATTGCATCATAGTCAAATTTAATATAAGTACCACATAAATATTTAATTCTCGCCTCTATTCTCCCATAAATGCTGCATTACGAAGTGCGAAATGCGCATTTTTATCCTTAATTTTTTTGTGTCGAATTAAAAATTGTTCAAATCGGTGATCTTCATCTACTACCATTTCTGCCGTAGGAGCTGGACATTCACGCGCATCTTCAATTGGTGCATTAAGATCACGCTCGTCCTCAATTATCATGTTGTGCAGTATAATACATGTGGTCATTATATTTTTGCGTGAATTCCATTGAAGATCCAAATCTTCGTGAATTTTTGGGACAAGAACAAAAACGAATAATCGATAAAAGAAGTCAATAATTTGAACAACCACAACAATCTTCTACCCCGTTCACTCAGTATTTTGGTAATTTTGGTGCACCTGGAAATAACATAGGGGATTACTAAATTTATGTTTTATGTTTTTAATGTAATTTCAATTTTAATGTATCCTCCTTTTATGTACTTTAATTATAATGTATTTTTATTTTATGTATTATTATTTTTAAATAATGGTTATATATCTTTTTGNTATGATAAATTAAAAGTTCAAAAATAAAAAAAATGAATAAAATATTATTAAACCAAATATAGAGTAATGAATAGTGTTGCACCAAATTTGGTGCAATGCTATTTATGTTTATAATAGAGCAAGAAATAGAACCCTATTGGAGCAAAAATACTCTATTCTTGCATAAAATTTGAATTTGGTGCAAAAAATAGAATATGATTGGAGATGCTCTTAATAAACAACCTACGATAAGACTATCTTTAAGCTTTTGTTCTTTTAATTCTTTGGCTAATAAAAAAAAAATTTAACAGTTTGGTGTTTCAGGTTGGTTTGCAGTTTCGGACACTAAGTGCACATAACCTTCGAAATAATGTGCTCTAATGATGATAAATATTTTCTTAGACATTTTTTATTAAAGTATTGTAAAATTTATGACATTTGACGAAAATGAAGAAATATATATTTAACTTTTGATTTGAATGTCACACACACAAAAAAATACTATTGTTTTTTCAAAATTTTCACTTCAAATCACTTACAAAAATTCAAAAACATCTCCAAATTATATGCATGCGTCTAAATACAACTCAAATTTTCAAAGTACCATTTTCACTCGAACATAATTTTCACTTTTTCAAAATTTACAAATCTTATGTACAAACGCCCACTTAATTTGGCATAAAGAAAATTTTATTACTTTGACATACGGAGGGAGAATATTTGAAAAACATTTTGAGGAATTAAAAATTAAAAAATAAATAATGAATGATGGGTCATACTTCAACAGTTGATGTATAGATCTAAGTGTGCGACTAGAATAGCTGGATATAATACTCCAGCACCAACTACTGGTGCATATGCTTGTAATAGGATGCAATACATGTATCCGGCCTCTGTACACTATTGTTAATTAATGGCGAAATGACTTTCTGGCCACTTAAACTTCTAGGGCTTTTGAAAGTCGATACACAAATTTTGAGTTTTTTCATTTGAACACTCAAACTCGTTTTTTCATTACTAATAAATACATCTAACCCTTGAGCCTATGCGCGTGTATTACACATATACAGACGTGTCCATCTAGTCAGCAATTGACCAATCCAAAACTAAGACCCCACCCAACTAATGACATGTGTAATTTTTAAATAAAAATTATCACCTATATTTATATTTAAAAAATAAAAATAAATACAATAAAAAAGAAAACACTTAAATCCTTCCAGCCTCCCCTTCCCCTTCCCCGTTCTTTCCCATCACGTTCCCCCTCCACACATACCCACACCCGCAACTCTTTCTTCTACTTTCATATCAGCACTCCCTTCCTGGGTTCTTCTTCGTCTTCACCTCTCTCTATTTCTTTCTAGCTAGGTAGATTGCCGGAGAAATTTTTCGATCACCACTGTCGCAGAATTTATTTTCTTTAAAGTTGTGCCAAATTATTATCGTATTTTGGAAGTATATGTGCTAGAACATGGAGTTAGCTTGTGGGTGAAGTATGAATTTGATCTTGGAGATAAATTTTTTGGGATGGTTAGGGGTGCTACTTTTACTGATAGGTGTTTCCATAACTTGGATGACGAGAACGGGCTAGTGACAATCGACCTGAAAAATAACCATTTTAAGATTTACAAATTATTTATTGGAGGAGGTAATTATCCAAGTGCAGAAAGCCTGCAATTTTCGTACAAGGAGAAATATTTCAGAAGGAATGGTTTGAGAAAAAGGATGAAACTTGGGAAAGATGTTACCATTTCTGCTTGTGCGACCTCTTACGCCGGAAGTGATGATTCTGTAATTCTTATCAAGAATGAAGAGATTAAGGCCAAAGAAGAATTTGAAACTCGCGATTCCAAAATACGATAATGATTTGCAGCTCCCCTACTGTGAATGATATGTGGGTCTGTTAGAAAATTAGAAGATGATGAAGGGGATGAAGAAGTATGAGGACCAAAAACTTCAGAGAAGTCAAAATCTGGATCAGTAGAAGAGGAATCTGGGATTTTGAGGTGGGTGAGTTTACTTGCTAGCATGGAATGAAGGGCCTTTATTTTTTAGCTGCAGAGGCCATATATTTTTATAATTTTTTGTACTGTTGGGCATTGAGAAGGGGATTTTCACGCTCTAGTGCGTCGTATTTTCACGCAAGCTGCTGATTAGGACCGACTAACGCCACATAGACATGGTCAATGGTCAAATATCTTTATTAGTTACTGAAAAATGAGTTCGAGTGTTCAAATGGGAAAATAAAAAGTTTATGTATCGACTTTAAAAAATCCGACAAGTTTAAGTGGCCAGGAAGCCATTCGGCCTTAATTAATGGCGAAATGACTTCCTGGCCACTTAAACTTGTAGGGCTTTTGAAAGCCGATACACAAACTTTGGGTTTTTTCATTTGAACACTCGAACTCGTTTTTTTCATAACTAATAAATGCATCTGACCCTTGAGCCTATGCGCGTGTATTACACATATACAGACGTGTCCATCTAGTCAGCAATTGACCAATCCAAAACTAAGACCCCACCCAACTAATGACATGTGTAATTTTTAAATAAAAAATGTCACCTATATTTATATTTTAAAAATAAAAATAAATACAATAAAAAAGAAATCACTTAAACCCTTCCAGCTTCCCCTTCCCCTTCCCCGTTCTTTCCCATCACGCTCCCCCCCCACACATACCCACACCTGCAACTCTTTCTTCTACTTCCATATCAGCACTCCCTTCCTGGGTTCTTCTTCGTCTTCTCCTCTCTCTATTTTTTTCTAGCTAGGTAGATTGCCGGAGAAATTTTTCAATCAGCACTGTCGCAGAATTTATTTTCTTTAAAGTTGTGACAAATTATTATCGTATTTTGGAAGTATATGTGCTAGAACGTGGAGTTAGCTTGTGGGTGAAGTATGAATTTGATCTTGGAGATAAATTTTTTGGGATGGTTAGGGGTGCTACTTTTGCTGATGGATGTTTTCATATCTTGGATGACGAGAACGGGCTAGTGACAATCGACCTGAAAAATAACCATTTTAAGATTTACAAATTATTTATTGGAGGAGGTAATTATCCAAGTGCAAAAAGCCTGCAATTTTCGTACAATGAGAAATATTTCAGAAGGAATGGTTTGAGAAAAAGGATGAAACTTGGGAAAGATGTTACCATTTTTGCTTGTGCGGCCTCTTACGCCGGAAGTGATGATTCTGTAATTCTTATCAAGAATGAAGAGATTAAGGCCAAAGAAGAATTTGAAACTCGCGATTCCAAAATACGATAATGATTTGCAGCTCCCCTACTGTGAATGATATGTGGGTCTGTTAGAAAATTAGAAGATGATGAAGGGGATAAAGAAGTATGATGACCAAAAACTTCAGAGAAATCAAAGTCTGGATCAGTAGAAGAGGAATCTAAGATTTTGAGGTGGGTGAGTTTACTTGCTAGCATGGAATGAAGGGCCTTTTGTTTTTTAGCTGTAGAGGCCATATTTTTTAATAATTTTTTGTATTGTTGGGCGTTGAGAAGGGGATTTTCACGCTCTAGTGCGTCGTGTTCTCACGCGAGCTGCTGATTAGGACCGACTAACGCCACATAGGCAAAGTCAATGGTCAATGGTCAAATATGTTTATTAGTTACCGAAAAATGAGTTCGAATATTCAAATGGAAAAATAAAAAGGTTATGTATCGGCTTTAAAAAACCCGACAAGTTTAAGTGGCCAAGAAGCTATTTCGCCTTAATTAATCTACATTTATCTTTTGAACAAAAAAAAAAAAATGTATCGTTAGTAAAAAACTTATGTATTACTATAAGCAAACTATGAGTACTCTCATTTCATTTTTTCGTCTAACCTGTTTGATTTGAACACAAAATTTAAGAAAGTTTTTTAAAAAAAAAACTTATGATCTAAAGTAGGGGTGTACATGGACCGGGTTGGTTCGATTTTTATCAAAACCAAACCAAACCACAGCGGTTTGAATTGGTTCGGTTTTGTCGGGTTTTTCGGGTTTTCAGATTTTTTGGTTACATGAATATTATTTCAATCTTACTTTGTTAAAATTATAGATAAAGTTTTGATAAGTGAATATATGTTTAGTAATTATGGAAACAATTGACAAACATATGATCTATTAAAATATTCTAATGAGAGAATTTTTTTAGTAACACATAATAGCTATTTTCTTAGCCGTCTAACAATATTTTTTCGTTAATTTACGCTTTCAGAGTTAATACACGAGAGGATCCCAAATATTTTTACATTTTCTAAAGAAAAACCACTATAAACTCTTAAAAATATAAATAAAATTTAGATATTTATATATCGGTTTGGTTCGAATTTTTTTTACTCGATACCAAATCAAGTCAAACCAAACATAGTCGGGTTTTTTAATCGGTTTGGTTTGATTTTCCGGTTTGGTGTGGTTTTCCGATTCGGTTTGAACACTCCTAATCTAAAGTATGCCATATAATTTTTGTGACTTAAAATTATATCACTAAAGATAAATAAGAGTTTAAAATTAAATTATTTTTAAAACTAAAAATGTAATATAGTTTTTAGAACAAAGTAAAATATAGTGTTGCATAAAATTTAACGGTGAAATTACTCAGACTTTTGTGTGTGTTCAATTCATTTCATCCTTCCAATTTCCAAAAGCAGAAAGCAGGCCAGCGATGTCTATGATTGTCACTCATCACCAAAGGATATTAGTTTGGTGGCCGTAATTATGGGTAATCATTATGTCACTCGTCATCCTATTAGTACTACTAGTCCTATACTATTCCTATTTATGAATTTATCATTATAATTTTAAATCTTAACTAACATTTATATTTAATTTCTATTAACATTCGATTATTATAAATAAACAAAAAATAAATAAACATACAACATAGCTCTCTGATTCTAGAATAGATTTTTTTAATATCACTAAACTAATAAATAAGTAAACTAATACAAATCAGAGATCCTTTGACCTAGAAAGACAACAAAACATACAACATTGCTCTCTGATTATTACATTAGGCTCTTACGTGTTGAAAAAACATCGTCGTCAATCGGAAAATGATTAATTTTAGGAAGGAAGGAAGGAAGTGGCAAACCAGCGTGTTAATCCATTCTTGTGGGTAGTTGAGGTTTAAGACCATGGTGTAACGTTTTTTTATTGTACTGATCAAAATCTGACGTTGCGATCGAGTTGACTAACGTACCGCCTAAATAACCAGGCAGCGAAAAATAATATATCTTGCTTCATATCTCCTCCCTGATATTCGACGAGTCAGCAAGAGCGGCGCCTAAAAGTACGAGTAAAACACATTGGAGGCAAGAGGACATCGAGCCCAGCAAAGGGCAAGAGTGCCACAACTATATATAGCAAGGAAAGCTTTCAACAAGGGGGCTACTCATGCTATCTCTTTCAACAGCTAAAAAGCTCTCTTCTAGTATTCTTGATAGAGAAAAAACATGTAAAGTGGTCTCCTCATCGATTGATGGGAAACACAATATTAAATCTCAATAAGATTACTTACATTTCCTTCATCCTATGTATGCTCCATGCCGCTAGCTCTTTGATCTTGAATTTATTATGTCTGACTAAGATTTACCCCTTCATCTTTGATTGATTTGTTCCAAAAGGTTTCAATATCTTTTGAGTCAAACAATTTGTCGCCGTCTGTGGGAATTTCTTAGTGAAATTTTCTAGTCTCTCCCAAATCAAAGATATGAAATACAATCACTCACCAAAAGGAGCGTGAAGGAAAAATCCAACCAGCGCGAGATAAAGGAGCAGCACAGTAGGGGGAGGAGATCCAAACAAAATTATCAAGCTCAGAGACCTTCACCCCATCAACCATCGATACACCAAAAAAGGCGAACGATGTTACCCATTAGTTCTCCCCTATTGGACCTCCAGACGGGGGCAAGGAAAGTTTTATTCTAACTCGCCTCCTAATCTCTGCTCAAGTAGGAATACAATGGCCGCGCAGGCGAATGAATAAAAAAAATATCTCAATTAAAGGACGAAAAACTACTGCAAAACAACTGTGATACCACGCGCCAATGATACCTCCGAGCCGAAGATAAGAGCTAGAAAAGGAAACCACAATTTGTGCGAAGAGCGAACCTAAGCGAAACAGCAACATTTCACATTCTCTGACGTTGTACACTCTGTTACGAGCAATGTCGAACGGACTGGGACTCCCCCAGAAGATATCTGGCAATCCAAAAACTGGAACAGACGACGGGTTACTATTTCTATAAGTTCTAAATAACACCCTTTAAGGCCAAGGGCCTTCGCTAAAAAGAAAAGAGTTGCGACCTCAATCGAACGACGACATGTTACTATTTCGATAAGTTCAAAATAATATCCTTTAAGGCTAAGGGCCTTTGCCAAAAATAGAAGAGTTCGACCTCGATCGAACGACGACACGTTAGTATTTTGATAAGGTCGAAATAACACCCTTTTAAGGCCAAGGGCCTTCACCAAAAAGAAAAGAGTTTGACCTCGATTGAACGACGACTGGTTACTATTACGATAAGTTTGAAATAACACCTTTTAAGGCTAAGGGCCTTCGCCAAAAAGAGAAGAGTTCGACCTCGATCGAACGACGACGCGTTACTATTTTGATAAGTTCGAAATAACACCCTTTAAGGCTAAGGGCCTTCGCCAAAAAGAGAAGAGTTCGACCTCGATCGAACGACGACGCATTACTATTTTGATAAGGTCGAAATAACACCCATTTAAGGCCAAGGGTCTTCACAAAAAAGAAAAGAGTTTGACCACACTCGAACGACGACAGGTTACTATTTCGATATGTTCGAAATAACACCCTTTAAGGCTAAGGGCCTTCGCCAAAAAGAGAAGAGTTCGACCTCGATCGAACGATGACGCGTTACTATTTTGATAAGGTCGAAATAACACCCTTTTAAGGCCAAGGGCCTTCACCAAAAAGGAAAGATTTTGACCTCGATTGAACGACGACGGGTTACTATTTCGATAAGTTTGAAATAACACCTTTTAAGGCTAAGGTCCTTCTGCAAAGAGAGAAGAGTTCGACCTCGATCAAATGACGACGGGTTACTATTTCGATATGTTCGAAATAACACCCTTTAAGGCGAAGGGACTTCGCCAATAAGAGAAAAGTTTGACCTCGATCAAAGGACGACGGGTTACTATTTGTTAAGTTCGAAATAACACCCTTTAAGGTTAAGGCACTTCACCAAAAAGAGAAGGGTTCAACCTCAATCGAACGACGACGAGTTACTATTTCAGTAAGTCAAAATAACACCCTTTAAGGCTAAGGCCCTTCGCTAAAAAGAGAAGGGTTCGACCTCGATCGAACGAAGACGGGTTACAATTTCGATAAGTTCAAAATAACACCCTTTAAAGCCAAGGGCCTTCGCGAAAAAGAGAAGAGTTCGACCTCGATCGAACGACGACGCGTTACTATTTTGATAAGGTCGAAATAACACCCTTTTAAGGTCAAGGGCCTTCACCAAAAAGAAAAGAGTTTGACCTCAATCTAACGGCGACGGGTTACTATTTCGATAAGTTCGAAATAACACCCTTTAAGGCTAAGGGCCTTGCCATAAAGAGAAGAGTTCGACCTCTATTTTGATAAGTTTGAAATAACACCCTTTAAGGACGAGGTCCTTTGCCAAAAAGAAGAGTTCGACCTCGATCGAACGACGACGGTTTAATGTTTTGATAAGTTCAAAATAACACCCTTTAAGGCTAATGGCCTTCACCAAAAAGAGAATATTTCGGCCTCGATCGATTGAGGATGGGGTACTATTTTGATAAGTTCGAAATACCCCTTACGGCCAAGGGCCTCTGCCAATAAGAGAAGATTTCGACCTCGATCGAATAATGATGAGGCACTATTTCGATTGTGTCGAAATACTTCTAAGGCAAAAAGCCATCAGAAGGAAAGAAAAATTAGGACACATCATATAGGCGTCTATCTAGCACCAAAAGCCAAAAACAGATGGAATAAAGGTGAAATATAAGGCAAATAACAAAGAAAAGACTCTCCTTTGTTCAAAGTCATTGTGTGGACTATCACCGCTTACATATGGCCCAAGCCAACCATAAAAAAGAGGGGGGGGGGGAGGAAGAAAAATGTAAAGAAAAGGGGGAAGAAACAACGACAAATAACAAATGACTAAAAGTAAGAACATGCAAAAACAACATTCTTCATTCAGCGTCATCACCGCCATCACCATTACCATCACCATCACCATCTCCAAGAAGCTCTCCATTACGATCATCCTCACCCCTATTAGCTTCAAGCATCATCGCATCATACCCACAGTTGATACGAGCCTTTCACGCTTTCACTCGCGCTTCTCTATAGGCTGCCTCAATCACAGAACCCCCCTCTCACAAACTCTTATATATATATATCCCGCTGGGCTTCAGCGTAAACCCAAAGCTCATGCATATGGCATTGGACGGCGGTGGAGGAAGACTTAATCTAAGCCAACGTTGCTTATTTTCTGCCTCTAGTACTGTGACCTAATCTCCCAGAACCGATGCCTCTTGATCAATCTCATTGATGCGTTCATCGAGCCTTGCCTCCATGAGGGTAGATGTCACTCTCTTCGACTCCTGTTCGAATTGAAGGACGCAGATGATGTTCTCCTGGGCCACCGCCCTCAACGAAGCCTCAGACAAAGCACTCTTAATGCTCTCCAATCCAGCAACCTTTTTCTCTAGCGCGATCAATTTTCCCATCCATTCCACACTCGTCATCTCGACTTTGATCAGGTCCTGATCCATCTCAGACTATATCGACCTCAATCTCTCATGTAAATGCTCATATTATGCAGCGACTCCCTTGCCCAACTCGAGCTCCTCGTCATTAATTCAAAGTTGCTCCTCGAGCGCACTCTTTCTGCGAATAGCTCATTAACTCCTGGTCCCTTTTCTCCAACTCCTCACCAAGAGCTCGATTACCGAGCTTTGTCCCCAGCCATTCATGCATCACGCGACACCTGTTGCGGTAGCGACGATACTTCTCCAACATCTTCAAGAAAACCTTGGCCCGGATGTTTTCTCTGTGAATGCTTTCCACTTATACCATATACATCTGAAAAATGCAAAGACACGGTTAGACTAGTATTTTCAGGAATGGCGACAAAAAACCAAAGTAAAATGCATTATACCCTTAAGCCCATATTGGCCACCTCATCCATCAAATAAGCATTAGGAACAGACCGAAGGACCTCATTTTCGGCTTCAGAACATAGCAGGTTGAAGATCCTCCCTTTCCTCCAAGAGATTGACACCGGAAGGGATATAAAGAATATGGGCCGAGCCCCCCGTATGAACCACTGCGTGAGTAAGGCCCTCTTCAAACATTTTGATATCATCATGGTCCAGGTTCAACTCAGATTTATAATATATATATATATATATATATATATATTCATCCACCACCATGACTTTTCCTCTTTCTGCAGCTAAAGCGAAAGCATGACCCATTGCAGAAGACGAAGGTATGCCCAAAATTATAATAGCGGCCCTAGAAGTATGATTCTTCGCCATGACAAGTTGTTGGTCACCGACAATGGCAGGAATTTTTGATTGAGCCGAGGCAACGACAGGAATTTCTAATTGTTGGTCACAGACACCGACAACTCCGACGACCGGTTCCGCCCCTACAGGGGGGAGCCATGACAATACCCTCTCCAGAGCCCGTCGTGGGAGAGTCATCCAGATGAATTACTATTGGAGGCATAGTCTCAAACTCCAATCTCCATCTCTTCGACGGCCCCTCCCCTTCCCTAGTAGACGGTGATTCACCCGTTGGGCGAACAATACCAGTCAGGACCTCATCTTGAGAAGTGGCCCTCGTAGGAGTAACCAAGGCCACAGACTCAACTGATGCTGCTCTCGATGAAGGTTGTGCGATGGGTACCACGATAGGGTGAGAAGATGCGACCGGATGACGAAAAGCTAATGGAGGGGCCCTTACTCTCTGAACTCTCCCTGACATCAATAAATGACACATAATAAACTAAGCAAAATGAAAGAGAACAACAGACATAAATGTTATCTCACCTGTAAGGGGCCTGCGTCTGAACCTGTTGGCCCAAGTTCAGATGAAGTTTTGAAGATTGAAAAATGAACTCAGTCATGGACCAGGTTCATCATGTGAGACACATCGGTTATCTACTTATGCATGTGAGATGCATGTGGAGAAGATAAGTCTCGAGGATCAAGCAGCAATATCTTCTGAACTGATCGAAAAGGTTGCATAAAAGATAAGGAGATGAAGTCTCCTTATGTGAAGAGAACTTAATCCGGATCAAGGATAAGGGTTGGAGATTGTACTGTTCTTGGACTCAAATTCGATGAAGGATCAGCAATTTAGTCTCAATCAAACTCTAATTACTAACTCATTAAATAACTGTGATTGTTCTCTTTTACAGGTATTGCACATAAACATAAATTAAACTAAATTGAGAGCAAAAGAGCTAGGCAATTTTGCAAGCAATTTATGTGAGATTTAAGTGTGCACTCCTGAAGCTACTTGAACGAGATAGAAGAACCAGTTCCATTATGTTTATTCTTATTTTTGTTCAATTGTAGTAGGCAGTTTAAAATTGTACCTTTCCAGCTTTCATAGAAGCAAGTGTATTAGGTACTTTGAGTATTCAAGTTAGATTTAACTTGAAAGTGTCGCAACAGTTGAGGTTGTGTGCCACACTGGGATTAGAGTTAATCCTTAGGTTTACATGAGTTTTGTAAATGTTGTTTTGGCTCATTGATTTTAGTGGATGTTTGGGAAAATCCTACTGAGTAGTAGGTTGTGGTTTTTTCACCTTTTGAGCCAGGTGGTTTTCACGTAAAAATCTCTGTGTTCTTTATTTTATGTACTTTTATTTCCGCAACAGTAGTAGTTAGAACACCTAAAAGAACCAGGTTCTTCTAGATCGAAAAATTGGGTACCACACAAATAGACGTTTGGAACATCAATTGGTATCAGAGCGGGTTATCCTTAAAGAGGCTAACACCTTAGGAAAAGATCAACATGAGTGCTCCACCTGGGAACCGGGAAGGGCAGTCTACTGCCAGGCCTCCACTGTTCAATGGACAATACTACTCTTGGTGGAAGAACAAGATGAGGGATCACATCATAGGAGAAGACTATGAACTCTGGGACATAGTCACTGATGGTCCTTTAGGAACCATAAAGAAGAACGAGGAAGGAGTGGGTGTGCCAAAGACAAGGGCTGACTACACTGCTGAAGACCTGAGGAACTGGGAGAAAAATGCTAAGGCCAAGAAATGGCTTGTATGCGGACTAGGTCCAGATTAGTATAGTAGGATCCAAGTTGTACTACTGCTAAGGAGATATGAGACACTTTGCAAGTGGCTCATGAAGGAACACCTCAAGTGAAAAGATCCAGAGCAAAACTGTTGTATTCTCAATATGAGAATTTTACTATGAAGGATGGAGAAACTATCCAAGAGAAGTATACTAGGTTCACTACACTGAAAAATGAACTTAAGTCTCTTGGAAGGATTATTATTGAAGACAAGGTTGAGAAAATCTTGACAAGAGTTCTCTCAGTTGCTTGGGAAAGCAAAATCACTGCTATTTAGGAATCCAAGAATATATCTACTCTCAGACTGGATGAACTGATTGGAAATCTTACTGCTTATGAACTAAGAATGCAAACCATGAAGATGGACACACCCAAGAAGGAGAGAAGCCTAGCTCTCAAAATTGCTGAAGGTTCAGATCTGGAAGATGATGAGATGACTATGATCACTAGAGATTTCAAAAAGTACCTGATGAGAGGAAAGGGTTCATCAAGAAGTACAACCTTTAACAAGTCAAGAGCTCCTGAGAAACAGACCAATGGGGGTTGCTATAAGTGTGGTAAGACTGATCACATGACCAAGAATTGCCCTCAATGGGAAATTGAGTGGTAGAAAGAAAGGGCTGAACGAAGGAACAGGAAGAAGGAATAGGTACAACCAAAAAGGAACAAATGTTCAACTAAGGCTATGGTTGCTGCTTGGGGAGAAACCTCAAATGAAGACTCAGAAGATGAAGTTGAAGAAGAGCAAACTCTTATGGCCATCGGAGAATCCGATGATGAGCAAGAGGTAAGTATTCTGCATCTCAAAGACAAGTTTAAATTTTTGTCTAAAGAAAGGCTGGCTGAACTATTATTAGACTTCATTGATGAGTCTGAGATAGTTAACAATGAGAAGGAAGTTCTGTCTAGGGAATGTGTGATTTTAAAAGCAAAATGCAAGAGTCTAGAGTCTAGGGCTGATGAGAGTGATAACAAAAATGTTGAGTTGAAGAACCAGGTTCTTGAACTCGATAACAGTGTCCTAGAACTTAGATCTGAAAATTTAAAACTGAAACTAGGAACAGGAAAAAAGAAGGCTGATTACTCATATCTCACTCTAGAAGAAAATTTAGGAAAATTGAAAGATGAATTGATCAAAGTCCTAAAAGAAGATCTAGGAAAAGTGGAACATGAACTAGACAGAATTTGCAAGTGGAACAAGGCTTCTGATGCTCTTTCTTGGTTGTAAGAGCATCGTAGTAGCAACAAAAGAGGACTTGGTTATGGGACTCAAGCTCCAAAATGGGACCCTAAAATCAAGTACCTCACACTTCCTGAGAATAAAATCTGCACACACAGTGGCAAGACTGGCCATTACAAAAATGAATGCAATGCAAAAGAAAAGGCTAGTCAAAAGAACAAAGCTTTTGTTCGAGAGAAACACAAGTTGCCTAGTTGGGCAAGAAAGAATCTGATTCATCCTTTTGCCTATAGAAAGGGACCCAAACTAGTTTGGGTTCCTAAGACTAACCCCTGATTACTTTTTGTAGGTCCAAGTGAAAGGGATGAGCCAAATATGGTATATGGATAATGGCTGCTCAAAACATATGACTGGTAACAAGGACCAGTTACTTTCACTTGAAGACCTAAAAGGAGGAAATGTCTCCTTTGGTAATGGAAAGAAAGGTGAGATCATTGGGGTTGGAAAGGTAGGTAAGACAGACTCTCATTCCATTGAGAATGTCTACTTGATAGATGGCTTGAAATATAGCCTAATAAGTGTGTCACAACTGTGTGACAGAGGTAACATTATAGCTTTCACCTCTACCAAATGCTTTGTGATTAACCTTACCACTGACAAGATTATTTTCCAGGGAAAAAGAGTTAACAATATTTACATTGTAGATTTGTCAACTCTTTCAGAAAATGAACTCATTTGTTTAAGTGTGTTAGTTAATGATCCCCTCATGTGGCACAAAAGACTTGGTCATGCCAGTCTAAATCAGCTAAACAAATTAGTCTCCAAGGACTTGGTGATAGGGTTACCTAATATCAAGTTCAAAGAAGACAAAGTTTGTGAGGCATGTGCAAGGGGGAAGCTGGTAAGGTCATCCTTCAAATCCAAGAAAATGGTAAGTACGTCCAAGACGTTGGAACTGGTTCATATGGATCTTTGTGGTCCAATGAGAATCATGAGCAGAGATGGAAAGAAATATGTAATGGTACTTGTTGATGATTATTCTAGATTTACCTGGGTTCTATTTCTGATATCTAAAGATGAAGCAATTGAAATGTTTACTGCTTTTGTTAGAAAAACTCAAAAACAATTAGGAAATCAACTTTCATCCATTAGGCCTGATCATGGAACTGAATTTGAAAATGCAAAATTTGCTAAATACTGTGATGAAAATGGTATAGATCATAACTTCTCTTCCCCTAGGACTCCTCAGCAAAATGGAGTAGTTGAAAGAAAGAATAGGACCCTTGAGGATATGGCAAGGACCATGTTTCTTTCTAGTAAATTACCTCACAGCTTCTGGGCAGAGGCTGTAAACACTGCATCCTACATAATCAATAGATGCATGACTAGACCTCTTGTTAAGAAAACTCCCTATGAGTTACTTAAAGGGAGAAAACCAAACATATACCATCTTAGGGCATTTGGTTGCAAGTGCTATGTTCACAATAATGGAAAAGACTCCCTAGGTAAGTTTGATCCCAGAAGTGATGAGGGAGTATTCTTGGGATATTCTTCACATAGAAAAGCATATAAAGTGTTCAATAAAAGAACTTTGTGTGTAGAAGAAAGTGTGCATGTTGTATTTGATGAAACTAACATTCTTTATGAGAGACAGGAACATGAAGATGAAGCCATTAGACTAGTAAAAGAATTGACTAAATCTACAACACATGTCAAAGTGGCATCAAAAGAAGGAACATGTGATGGAACAGGTCCTTCTACACAGGGCAACCTGACAGGGGGAACTAATCAGGGAGAAATTGAAACAAACTCTCTAAAAGAACCTGTTCATGAACCTATTCCTCAGCAACAGAACAAAGGAGAAATATCTAGTAGAAACCAGTTGGTTGTGAAATCCCACAAATATCAAAGTTCTCATCCCATTGAGAACATCATTACTGATCCAACATCTGGAGTCAAAAATAGATCTCAACTAAAGAATATGTGTTCATTTGATGCTTTTCTATCTCTTATTGAACATAAAAATATTGTTGAGGCTTTGCAGGATGCAAATTGGGTCAATGCTATGCAGGATGAACTCAACCAATTTGAAAGAAGTCAAGTCTGGCATCTAGTTCCAAGACCCAAGGACAGATCAGTCATTGACACAAAATGGATCTTCAAGAACAAACTTGATGAAGATGGAACAGTTACAAGAAACAAGGCAGGGCTGGTGGTTCAAGGCTACAACCAAGAGGAAGGCATTGACTATGATGAGACCTTTGCTCAGTTGCAAGACTAGGGGCAATCTGATTCCTCATAGCCTTTTCAGCACACATGGAATTCACTCTCTATCAGATGGATGTCAAAAGTGCTTTTCTGAATGGCTACCTAAAGGAAGAAGTGTTTGTGAAACAACCTCCAGGATTTGAAAGCAAGGAATGTCCCAAGAATGTGTACAAGCTAGACAAAGCTCTATATGGGCTCAAGCAGGCCCCAAGAGCTTGTATGAACGGCTATCAAAATTCCTACTGGAGCATGGTTACAAATGAGGTAAAATTGACAGTACCTTGTTCTTAAGGGAAAAAGGTAAAGACCTTCTTGTTGTGCAAATATATGTTCATGACATAATATTTGGGGCCACTAATGTTAGGTTGAGTAAGAACTTTGAAAAACTAATGGGGAGTGAGTTTGAAATGAGCATGATGGATGAACTTAACTTCTTCTTAGGGTTATAGATCAAACAAAGTCAAAATGGAACCACGATTCATCAGCAGAAGTATACAAAAGAACTAATCAAAAACTTTAAAATAAAAGATTCTAAAGAAATAGATACACCTATCGCAACTGCCGCTAAATTATATGTTGATGAACCTGGTTCATCAGTTGATCAGAAGTTCTATAGGGGTATGATTGGTTCACTCTTGTATCTTAATTCCAGCAAACCTGACATTGTTTTCAGTGTAGGGCTTTGTGCTCGTTTTCAGGCAAATCCAAAAGAGTCTCACTTGACTGCTGTCAAGAGGATATTGAGATATCTGAAAGGCACCACTGATTTGTGTCTTTGTCATCCAAAAGGTAGTAATTTCAATCTAGTAGGATATGGTGATGCTGATTATGAAGGTTTCCTAGTGGATAGGAAGATCACCTCAGGTATGGCACACTTCCTTGGTTCATGTCTTGTATTAGTGGCTACCAAAAAGCAAAATTCAGTTGCCCTATCTAATACTGAAGCTGAATATGTTACTGCTGCTTCTTGTTGTGCTCAATTGCTATGGATCAAACAACAGTTGGTAGATTTTGGAATTGAAGTGGGATGTATACCAATATTCTGTGATAACACTAGTGCTATAAGTATGACAAATAACCTTGTTCATCATAAAAGGACCAAGCACATAAATGTTAGACACCACTTCTTAAGAGATAACTATGAGAAAGGATTGATCTCAATAGAATTCTGTGCTACTGATAAGCAAACAACTGACATCTTCACTAAACCACTGAGTAGGGAAAACTTTGAGAGGAACAGGTATGAATTAGGGATGATTAAGATCACCTGAAAGGTCCAGTTCAGAATGCAATGAAAACAAATTAAAAAAAAAAAGATTTTGGTTAGAAGTTCTGACTGTGTAAATATCTAGACTAATTATTACCCAGTCTCAAACTCTAATCAGTATACTCCTGTGACATGTGTTTATATTGACTCACTGATCTCTTACAAAGTTTTTTCTATTCTGACATTTGAGGCATAATCAAGAGAAGTTCTACTTGAAGAACTTGGTTCACCAGTATATGCTCATGAGAAAGTTCAGGTACGTTTCTATACTTTGAACAATTAGAAATATTAATTTTCCAATCATGAGCAGAAGTCCTATTTTAACCAAACTCCCGAAAATTTTATCCGTTGAGCGTCGAACCAGTTTCATTCTCCTAGAACTCTAAGGAAAACGAGATTCTTTCCTAAAAACTAGAGTCGCCTATTAATCACTAACAGATCCGAATTCTAAAGTAATTAGACTCCTGATTGACTGCTGCAAAAAGGCTATCGTTACTGCATTTAATCATAACCTTCTTTAAATACACTCCACATCCTTCTCTTTAGTCCATAACCGTCATTAATCTCTCCAAATTCTGATCATCCTCTTTCTCTCCAAAATTCCCAAAATTCTCCAGAAATACTTCACCATGACAAACCCTCAAGATAATCTAGGCTCTCCCCCACCAGTATCTCCTAATACGTCCTCATCTACACCCCTTAGTTAAACACCAAAACCTAGGCTTCGCCGGCAGAAAATGTTAGCAAGAAAAATTATATTTTCTGGTTCTTTGAGAAAATCTATAAATGAAATGTTAAGGGCTAGCCAGAAGAAAGATAGCGTTGCTAAAGAATCTTACTCAAGTTCTGAGTCTGAAGCATTTATCTTTGACAGTGAAGGAGAAGAACATGGGTCTTCTGACACTGACAAAAATCAAGAAACCCCCGATAAGGTAAATACTTGTTTTGTATTTTCTGATGTGGTAGAAAAAGTATATAATAGGTTTGTGTTTGTTGGTTCTATGAAAGATGTAAAGGAGACTGAGTCTAGTAGAAGGGGAAAGAAAAAGAAAGACAAAGTTCTTGCAATTTGTGGAGAGGTAGAGGAGAGTGGCAACAAGTCAGGGGGAAGTGGCTCCGGGGAGGCTGCTGAAAGTCTTGTTCATTTGAGTGAGCAACAAGATAAACCTGGTTCATTTGTTGAAGAAACCCTAGCTAACATCCTGAAGAAGGTTGGGGCCAGCTATGATCCAAAGAAGCGCAAGGCTTCTTCCCAAAAGGCTCCAACTGCTTCCAAGCCAACAAATAAAAGTAAGGTGTCATATCCTAAGTCTACTGTCCCTTCATTACCTAAGGGAAGAGCTAGTAGAAGCAGGGTCAAACAAAGTGAGGCAAAGTTGCAGAAATCTTTAGAGGAAAGCAGGAAAAAGAAAAAGGAGAAGGGAAAAGCAAAGGTTGTGGAAAGCTCTGAGGCTGCAAAATAGGAGGAGGAGGAGATGGAACCGATCCACCAAGAAAGAGGTACAACTGTGGAGGTTGCCACTCCCAAACCAAAAAATATCCAAGACATCTTCAAAGAAGTCTTCAGAACCTGTATCTGCTGAACCCTCCTTAGCCAAAAGAACTAGGTCTGCAGTCAAGGGGAACATGTAAAAATTACTGAAGAAGAAGAAGTAGAATGGAGTGGAGAGGAAGAAGAGGAGGAGACTGAGAAAGAATATGATAGATTTGCCATCTTTGGCAGGAGAAAGATTTTGAAAGGCAGGGTGTTGAAAGACCTGGAGGAGCCAGGTATGATAAGATTGGTGGATGCCCTGGATGCACAAGGTTAGAAGGACATAGTCCTTCAAATGGATAGAAGGCTGGTCAGAAAGGACCTGATTGAGTTCATGGCCAATACCACTGTGAAAAATAAGGTAGTCACCAGCTTGGTGAGGGAAGTAAGGGTGCAGTTTGATGCACCTAAATTGGGCAAGATTCTGGACATACCCAGTGAGGGTTATGATGACTATACCAGGTAGAGGTGGCCTTGTCTAGATTCTCTTCCTACTGCTCTCCAAATCACCAGAAATTTTTGTGATACTAAATCTGCTAAAGAAGTGCCTGAGGCAAGGTCTGTGCAAAAGAGTGAGATGAAGCCTGAGCACAAGGTGATATTTGAGTTTGTGAACAAATGCTTGCTGCCCAGACACGAGAGAAGGCATACTGCCAACTACATGGACTTGGTTCTTATGGAATGCCTTGTGAAAGGAATGTAGATTAACTGGCTTGCTTTCATTGTCAAGATATTGGATAGGGTTATCAATGGCTCTAAGGCCCATGCTACTCCATGTAGGTTTATACTGACGACTGTTCTAGATAGGCTGAATGTTCCTTTGAAAAACTGGGAGATAGCTTCCAGCAAGGAGCATTTTGGTATCAAAACTCTACAGGCTTGTGACTATCTCCTTAGTGTAGCCCCAGTTGAACCTAGTTCATCTCTGAAGACTCCTGTGAATAGCAAGGTTAGGGCCTTGGTTCAAGAATGTGGAACAAAAGATGCTGAAATTGCTAGGGTCCAGGCTCGTATTGCTGAACTGGAAAATGAGAGAAATGGCCTTAAAGCTGAGCTAGCAAAGGAAAAGGAAAAGAGTGAAGGAATGCTTCAGACTATGCTGAACCTTCTCCAATCCCAACTCTCTAGTTCCTCCAAGCCTTAGGTTTTCCAGTTCCTGTCTTTGAACCAGTCTAAAACCCCAGTGACCCAGATTCGGAACTTTTCTTTGTTTTTGTTGCTCATGGTTGGATGTTTGTTCTTTCTTTTTGTGGTCTGGTTTGTAAAAACATTTCCTAATTAATGACAATGTGCTTTTTCTCTTGTCCTATGAAGATTCTGATCTTAATAGTTAACTTTTGTCAAGTTGATTATTGATTAACTGAACCATATTTTCTCTTGCAGGTTCCCCAGTGGCCATGAGTAATGATTAAAATCTGGGATTCACATTATATGCAACTTTCGATGATGCCAAAAGGGGGAAGAGAATTGTGCTTTACTTTGTATTCTGAAATAAAGTGATATTTATAACCTGATTAAACCTGGTCCTTAATGATAAGTTAAGATTTATAAGTTAAAGTGTTGATAATTAAGCTAAGTTCCACAGGTTCTCTGATCAGTAAAAGCACAGAGTTTTTCATCATCAAAAAGGGGGAATTTGTTGGCCCAAGTTCAGATGAAGTTTTGAAGATTGACAAATGAACTCAGTCATGGACCAGGTTCATCATGTGAGACACAGTGGTTATCTACTTATACATGTGAGATGCACGTGAAGAATATAAGTCTCAAGGATCAAGCATCAATATCTTCTGAACTGATTGAAAAGGTTGCATAAAATATAAGGAGATGAAGTCTCCTTATGTGAAGAGAACTTAATACGGATCAAGGATAAGGGTTGGAGTTTGTATTGTTTTAGGACTCAAATTCGATGAAGGATCAACAATTGAGTCTCAATAAAACTCTAATTACTAACTCATTAAATAACTGTGATTGTTCTCTTTTACAGGTATTGCACAAACACAGAAGTTAAACTAAATTGAGAGCAAAAGAGCTAAGCAATTTTGAAAGCAATTTATGTAAAATTTAAGTGTGCACTCCTGAAGCTACTTGAACAAGATAGAAGAACCAGTTCCATTATGTTTATTCTTATTCTAGTTCAATTGTAGTAGGCGGTTTAAAATTGTGCCTTTCCAGCTTTCATAGAAGCAATTGTATTAGGTACTTTGAGTATTCAAGTTAAAGTTAACTTGAAAGTGTCGCAACAGTTGAGGCTGTGTGCCACACTGGGATTAGAGTTAATCCTTAGGTTTACAAGAGTTTTGTAAGTGTTGTTTTGGCTCATTGATTTTAGTGGATGTTTGGGAAAATCCTACTGAGTAGTAGGTCGTAGTTTTTTCACCTTTTGAGCCAGGTGTTTTCGACGTAAAAATCTCTGTGTTCTTTATTTTATGTACTTTTAATTCCGCAACAGTAGTAGTTAGAACACCTAGAAGAACTAGGTTATTCTAGATCGAAAAATTGGGTACCACACAAATCACCCCCTTCTTGTATGGTATTAATGTTTGGAACATCAGAAACTTTCATGAAAGGTCAACTATGTGCGAATCCCCACTGTATGGGGAAGGATGACACTAACCCCTTCATGAATTCCTTTGATAGGAGGAAGGGGGCAGTCTATCACCTACAAAGACGTGATAAAGTTTAGTACCATAACAGAAAACTATCGGGCATTTCACTGACTAAAATTTCAAAAACTCACACGCAAAGTTCCACTTCTCAGGGAATCCCGTTGGGTCCGTCACAATATGCTCAGTCCGTACATACAAATAATTCTCGTAAAACCAACGGTTGGTCCTGTCATCCGTATTCACCACTAGACTCCTCGAACCCCGAGGATGCATGTGAATCATCGAACCACAAATAAGTTGAGGAGAAAAGATGCTGAGCATATGGTCCAAAATGACCTTATGACTAGCGAGTTCCACGTACTAAAGCAGCATACAGAACAACTTGTACAAATACGACAAAAGTTTGGCGGGACATACCTCGTAAAAATGGCAAAAAATCCACCCTAGTAAAGGAAGAGGAAGTGTATACCCTATAAGAAAGGGATAGGCGTAGAGCACACATTACCCCGGATGGCCGTAATGAACTATGTCGTTTCCTATTACCGGCCACATATCAATATAATTAGGGATTCCCCACCTTGCTTTCAACTCTACAATATCCCTTTCTGTCATAATGGAAGGGACATGTTCCGGTTCCGCCCTGGCGTGAATACTGAAGTTGGTCAATTCTCTTCCAAGGCGAGGCAGGATCTCAGTTACTGATGGGACCTCCTCATCTTCCATCGCATCTACTCCTCCGGCGGCCTGAGCAGCACTTTTCGGTACCGAATTAGTGGCAGCGAGATTGTCGCGAGAAGAATCACCAGCCATTTTTATTAGAAAACACGCTAAAGAAATAACAAAAAGAACGGATGGAAGTTTTTAGCGAACAACGGGGTGGGCAGAAATTTTGAGGTATCAGAAAGAAAGTATATCTATAGGATTCTCTCAAGTAAATGATAAAGAATTGTTTTAATCGAATGATAAGCTCCCCCTATTTGTAAGAGACATAAATCCCCCGAGCACGCAACCTAAGAGTCTCCAATTGAATCTGATAGGGCATGAAATATTTCAGTTCCTCAGGAACGTGTGTAATAATGGCGGTAACCACGAAATAAATTTTTAATACCAAATGACGTTTCGGTTCCAAAACCATTGCAATGATCCATAGGAATAAACAGAACGCCGCAACTCCGCCAAAAACCCAAGAAATATAACTAAGGAATGAAGAATCATAAGTGACATTTCTCTCAAATTCATAACAGTCATGATCTGCCTGCCGAGCTCGACAGAGGACGACCCCAACAGATGGAGGGACTAACTGTATTAGTCAAAATCTGACCGTCTTGACCGAGTTGACCAACGTCCCGCCTAAATAATCAGGCAACGAATGATAATATAGCCCGCTCCATATATCCTCCCTGACATCCGACGAGTCAGCAAGAGCGGCGCCTAAAAGTTCTACTAAAACACATTGGAGGCAAGAGGACATCGAGCCATGCAAAGGGCATGGGTGCCACAACTATATATAGCAAGGGAAAGCTTTCAACAAGGGGGACTGCTCCTCCTATCTCTTTCAACAGCTAAAAATCTCTCTTCTAGTATTCTTGATAGAGAAGAATGAATCTCTAGGAAAACATGTAGAGCGGTCTCCTCATCGATTAATGGGAAACACAATATTAAATCTCAATAAGATCACTTACATTTCCTTCATCCTATGTATGATCCATACTGCTAGCTCTTTGATCTAGAATTTATTATGTCTGACTAAGATTTACCCCTTCATCTTTGATTGATTTGATCTAAAGGGTTTCAATATCTTTTGAGTCAAACACTTATATTATTTTTAATTTGCTCAAAAAATTTTTTAGACTGCAATCTTATAAATCTATTAGTTGCTCGAGAACCAAAAAATAATTACTTATTAAAGAGATGATACAAAAAGGGAAGGGATTTTTATTATGACTTGTACAGTTAGTTAGCTAATGTGCAGTTAATCTGTACTTGTACATATTGTTAGTTAGTTAGTTAGGCTGATGTGGCAGTGCTCTTTTGGTTAAGTTAATTAGTTAGTCGGTTAGTGGAGCTTTGTATATAATCATCTACACTGTTGGTAAGGAGCAGTTGCATTCATTCTATCTGAAAATGATCTCTTCTTCTTCTCTCTAGAAGTTTCCTCCATTAGAGAACTTGTCGAGCTTAAGATTTTAAGTGCAGATTAGCACTATTTTTTTGCATGGTATCAAAGCATGAGCTACTAATAATATGTGCACGTTCATCAGAGTAATCTACAGGATCCTCGAGTGTATCGGTCCTTCATTTACTGAGTGGTTTTTCAAAATTGGATCCTACAATCGCAGAAGCAACAATCTCCTATACACATCCATTTTACCTTGGTCCATCTGACACTCCTAGCATTGTTCTAATCCCTGTGAAGTTAATAGGATCTAAGAACTATGGTCTTTGGAGAAGGACTATGAAGATCGCATTATTGGGGAAGAAAAAGATAGGGTTTGTTATTGGCACCTTCTCAAATGAGTCATGTGAGACAGAATTGTATGGGCAATGGGAGACATGTAATGCAATTGTTCTCTCATGGCATATGAATGCAGTGTCAACAGAACTCCTTAGCGGAATTGTATATGCTTCAAATGCTCATTTAGTTTGGGACATCTAAGAGAACAATTTAACAAGGTCAATTGCATGAGGATTTTCTAGATTCACATAGCTATTGCTACGTTATCTCAAGGTGCAGACTTTGCCTCTACTTACTTCACCAAGTTGAAAGGTTTTATGGAATGAGTATGCTGCTATGGTGCCTGCTTCTAATTTGAGAGAGTACGCTGAACACTTATAACAAAGGCTGCTACAATTTCTAAGTGGCCTTAATAACTAGTATGATCAAGCTAGGAGATAGAATTTGCTAAAATTCAATGAGCCATCTCTTAATCAGGCATATACTATGGTAATTAAAGATGAGTCTCAACACTCCTCTTCTAGTTTGAGCTCCTTGAATGAAAAAATTGATCCAATGACAATGCAAGTTGATAGGGGTCAAGGTTACATGGGAAATAATCCATATATGCAGTGTGAGCACTGTGGGCTTAGAGGTCAGATGAATGAAAACTGATATAAAATCATAGGATGTCCTGAAGATTTTAAAGGAAAGAAGAAGTTTAACAATAACAACTTTGGTGGACAACCTCATAGAGGTAATGGATGTTTTAGAGGACAATTTGGAAATCAACTATCTGTAAATGTTGTGAATAATGTATGTGGAAATGATGGGACTGTTGATGTTCAGTCCTAAAGATTTTTATCAAATGCTAATTTACAAATGACTCTGGCTGGAAAAGGACCATACTTACTAACGATCAATAAAAACAAATCCTAGGACTGCTAAACAAATACAACACTGATGCCCAAGCTAATATAGCAGGTATTGCTACTTGCTTAATGACTGGTAGCTTTGCAACTCAATGGATCGTCGACTCAGGTGGTACACATCATACAACAGCAACTAAAACCCTATTCAATGATGGAGCTCACAGTAGGAAGCTTTCTAAGGATAGTGTACATCTGCCTATGGAAGATAAGGTTACAGTCTCATGTGCTGGTGAATCATGTTTATTTGGAATAGAGTCCCTTAGTAATGTGTTGTTCATACCTGACTTCAAATTCAATTTGTTGTCAGTGTCCAAGTTTAGCTGGCAGCTCTCATGTTCAGTCAATTTCTTCCCTCACTTTGTTTTGTTTCAGGACCTTTATAGTGCCAGGGTAAAGGGGATTGGTAAGGAGAATGCTAGGCTGTACATCTTAAGAGAAGCATTTGACAAAAAGAAGGTCAAGACTCATAGGCTAGTTGTTGCAGTTAATGGAGAAGACTGCAAAATATAGTATATGAGGCTTGGACACCCCTTACCAACTACTATGAAGAGTACAAACTTAGAGAGTGATATAAATAATAAAGTGTTGAATAAATGTCCTATTTGTTCACTAGCTAAGCAAACTAGACTGGTGTTTCCTACTAGTAATTCCAGAGCTAATTTCCCTTTTGCTCTCATTCATATGGACCTTTGGTGCCCTTATAAGGTTGCCACCTTTGATAAGACATACTACTTTTTGACTATTGTAGATGATTTAAGTCTTTATGTATTCATCTGCTAGAGCTTAAATCAGAAGTCATTGTCGCTATTGCAAACTTTCTCTTGATTATAAATAATTAGTGTGCGACTATGGTGAAGATAATAAGATCTGAAAATGGAACCGAATTTTTTAATTCTTAATGTAAGCCACTCTTGCAAGAGCTATGTTTAATACATCAGAGTAGTTGCACACATACCCCATAACAGAATGGTGCTATTCAGAGAAAACATAGACACATATTAAAGGTAGGAAGACCTTTGAAATTTCAATCCAAAAGGTTGATTAAGTACTAGGGCATTTATGTTACAACTAATGTGTATTTGATCAATAGGTTACCACCTTAAGCCATCGAAGGAAAAAGTCCCTATGAAGTGCTATACTCTAAATCTCCATCTTTGAACACTTGAGGGTACTATGGTGCTTATGTTATGCAACCACTCTACCCAAAGGTGATTAATTTGCTGCAAGAGCTAGACCTACAGTTCTTATGGGTTATTTTGAGAGATAGAAGGGATGTCTAGTGCTGAAATTGGATAGAAAACAGTTTTTATGAGTGAGGATGTGGCTTTTAAGGAATTAGAATTTCCTATTGCTGCAAGTTCAGACATACACTAATCCTGGTCCCTTGACATGCTTGCTAATGTACGAAGTCAAGAAGTGTAGACACCTACCACAATAACTCACACACCTGATACAATTTATGACCTTGAACCTGAAGAATCAGTTACTGAAGGTGCTGAACCTGAACATGTCACAACATCATAGGAGGAGACAATACAGGAGACGACACCATAAGTAGCAGAAACAACAGCATCACAAGGTTGACTAGGGAGTCTAAAGAGCCTATTTGGTTGAAAGACTACATAACACCAAGCAAAACTTCCAGTACATATCCTTTGTCAAATTCTATCTCATATAATAACATTACTCCTACTTATGATAGTTACTTGTCTAAATTTTCTAGCCTGGTGGAACCATAGACTTTCAGGTAAGAAGCCAAAGACACTAGATGGATTCAAGCTATGCAACAAGAAATTTAAGCTCTAGAAGAAAATTACACTTGGGAAGTTGTTGATTTACCCGCAGGAAGGAATACTGTGGGTGCTTAGTGGGTATACAAGATCAAATATCATGCCAATGGAGAGGTTGAAAAATTCAAAGCTAGGTTGGTTGCGAAGGGGTACAGTTATCAAGAGGGCCTTGACTATCATGACACTTTCTCCCCTATGGCTAAGATGGTCACAGTAAGGTCTATGATAGCACTAGCAGTATCTAGAGGTTGGCATCTGTATCAAATAGATGTATACAATGCTTTATTACAAGGTGATCTCTGCAAAGAAGTATACATGAAACTATAGAAGACAGAGGGAGCAGAAGGTTTGCAAGTTTTTCAAATCTGTATATGGTCTTAAGCAAGCCTCTAGGAAGTGGAACATCAAGTTGACAGAGGCATTGCTTGAAGCAGGATTTGCTCAGAGTAGTCATGACTATTCTTTATTCACCTTGAAGAAAGTGGGTGGCATAGTGGTAATTTTAGTGTATGTAGATGATCTGCTAATTACAGGTAGTAATGCAAACTCGATCATTAAAGCCAACCAGGTGCTCCATTAGAAATTCAAACTAAAGGATTTAGGGGAACTCAAATACTTCTTGGGTATTGAGGATCTTAGATCACAGTCTGACATCGTACTTAATTAAAGAAAATATGTAGTTGAGCTAATATCTGATATGGGCCTCAATGGAGCCAAACCTGCAGTCACTCATATGGAGATCGATCTGAGGTTGACCACAATGGAGTTTGGCAAGATGTAGCAGTGCAGGACCCTTATTTGTACTAGAAGCTGATTGACAAGCTTATGTACGTTACAATTACAAGGCCAGACATCAGTTATGGTATTCAAACCTTGAGTGCAACATCCTAAGAGATCACACTGGGAAGCTTCACTTCGAGTGGTGAGATACTTAATGAATCCTTCATGTCGAGGTGTGTGACTTAAAGCTGAGGCTGCAACTAAGCTAAGTTGCTGGTGTGATTCAGACAGGGCAGCATGCCAAAATACCCACAGATCAGTCATAGGTCCAGAAGTTCTATCGAAGATAAGAATAGAAGCATGGCTTCAGTTGTAGTGGAAGTGACTTGGTTTCTTTGTTTGTTCAAGGAGCTTGGAGAGGCTATTAAGGCTCCTATTACAGTGTTCTGTGACAACGAGCTTGCTATGAAAATAATAGCTAATTCCATCTTCCAGGAGCGTACAAAGCATATCAAAATTGATTGTCATGTCATTCGCAATATATGGTGTTTTCAAGACAGTCAATGTGAACACACGAGAGCAATTAGCTGACTTGCTCAATAAAGGGTTATGTCAAGTTTAGCTTTTGTATCTTCTAGGCAAGCTTGGTGTGCTGAATATTTTGCACCCTCCAGTTTGAGGGGGAGTATAATGACTTGTATTGTTAGTTAGATAATCTTTAGTTAATCTGTATTTGTATGTATTGTTAGTTAGTTAATAGTTGGTTAGCAGTTAGTTAGATAAGTTGATGTGGCAACGCCCTGTTGGTTAAGTTAATTAATTAGTCAGTTAGTAGAGCTTTGTATATAATCATCTACACTGCTGGTAATGAACAACTGCATTCTTTTTATCTAAAAATGATCTTTTCTTCTTTTCTCTATAAGTTCCTCCATTAAAGAACTTGCCAAGCTTAAGATTTCAAGTGCATATTTGCATTATTTTTGGCAATATTTAAATTAATAGGTGGTGGAATTTATTATTTACTTTTTCTAGTAGGTATATATAGATATAGATTATATACTGGGAATTTGTTGAAATGACTATTGTTAGAGGCTTATTGGTGGGCATAGCTATAAGTTAGCTAATTACATTATGTAGAAACTATAATGACCTGAAAGGTCATCATGTGTTTTAGAACATAATTCTCTTCTTTTGAAGCATTAAAAATCTCATTTTTACCCTCCTCAATTTGCGTGCACAATCCAGTTGTGTTTTGAAAAGCTTTCATGTTATAAGTTGATGAAAATAAGAAAATTTGCCTAAACACTTCATTTGAGTTGACTTTGGTCAACATTTTGGTAAACAGACCCAGATTCGTGTTTTGATGATCACGGTGTGTCCGTATCGTGATTTGGTACTTGGGCATATGAACGAAATCTAAATTGGACATTCCTAGCCCGAGATATTGGAGTTAGTTGAAATTTTAAAGTTAAAGGCTTAATGAAATGGATGTGTTTGACCAAGGTTTGACGTTTCTGATATCGGGTCTGTATTTTGGTTCCAAAACCGGGTCTAGGTCCAATACTCTACTTATGACTTGTTTGTGAAATTTGGTGAGAACGGAGTTGGTTTGATGTGATTCGGATGCCCGGTTGATAAATAAGAAGTTTAAAAGTTTTGTTGAAAATTTCATTTGGTTTGGTACTAAACTCGTAGTTCTAGGTGTTATTATGACAATTTGATCGCGCAAGAAAGTTCCTATGATTTTTTATGACTTGTGCATGTGTGGTTTTGGATCCCCGAGGGCTCAAGTAAGTTTTGGATAGGCTACAGAGTAAAAATCGGAATTAGAACATTGATGGTGTTTCTGTTGCTGGTGTAGGCCTCCGATCTCGTAATTGCAAGATCCGGAATTACATATACCACCTCTACAGGTTCCACATTTGCGACCTATTTCTTGTATTTGCAAGGAGTAGCTGGGCCAAATAGACTTCGCAATTCTAAAGTAAACCTAGGAAGGGTAGTGATAGCAAATGCGATATTGGAGTCGTAATCGCAGAGGTCCATGTTCACATTTGCAAACAATCCTTCTCATTTGTGAAGGAAGCAGAGGTGTGAAGGACTTCGCATTTACGATGGTCCTTTTGCATTTATGGGCTTCGCATTTGCAAAGCCAAGGTCGCAAATACGACATCTACAGTTGTGTGAAATGACTTAGACAGGATTTTCTCCTATTTTTTGAATTTTCAAAACCTAAAATACAAGAGGCGATTTTTCAAAGACCATTCTTCCCCAAAAACATTTGTAAGTGATTCTAAACTAGTTTCTTCCAACCTTTTACTTCATTTTACAAGGTTTCAACTTATAATTGAAGGTTTTCATGGTGGAATCGGAATTTTTGGGTAGAAAATAGAGATTTCCAAATTTGAGGATTTATACCTCAAATTGAAGTCGAATTCCAAAACCAATTATATATCCGAGCTCGGGTGAATGGGTAATCGAGTTTTTATCCAAATTTCGGGTTTTGACCAAACAAGCCCGGGTGTTGACTTTTCTTGATTCTTTTAATAATGACCTAAATTGAATTTTTGTTATTGTGGTTGTTTCCTAAGGCTTATTTTGGATCTTTTGGTTGATAATTTGCTAAATATTGTTAGTTCAGAGGCTAGTTTGAAAGGCAAAGCCACGGTTGAGCTTTATGTGATCCTTGCAGTGAGGTAAGTATTATGTCTAACCTTAACTTGAGGGAATTAGGAACCTTTGGACTATGTGCAATATGGTTTTCATATGAGCGGTGTATATTCGAGGTGACGAATTCTTATACGCCGCCAAATTATTTGTTTCCACTGAATTACTAATTTTCCCTAACTGTTCCATATCCTGTCTTAATTCTTATATGCTGTAAATGATTTCCATGCTTAACTGCTATATGTTAATCAATATCTTCTTCAGTTATCCATGTTAGATCTTTTCATAGTTCCTCTGATCCATGTTATTTGCTTAATTTGACTTGTTTGCACCTTCTAATTGTAAATTTCTGGGTTTGTCTTTCTGTGTAGTATTGCTTGTGTAGATTCTATATTAAACAAGGCTTCCCTTTTCTTGGTTCAGTTGGTCTTTATTCATCGTAAAGTCCTTGTGATTTAGATTCTTGATTTGACTATGTACATTAAGTGTTTGGTACTTATATGGTGGGATCATACTGCACGCCGCAATCGGTGTAATAAGGGAGAATTGATATGGTGGAATAAGGGTGAATATGTTTATATGGTGGGATCAGTTTGCATGCCGCAACAGGTGAAATAAAGATTTATTAACTTTCTAAAATAAGGGGGAATTATTAATATTGATATGTGGTGGGATCGGGTTGTGCGCCGCAACAAATATATAAAATATATACTGTTATTGATATTGTTACGTTGGAATAAGGGAGGACTATGTATTTTCTGATGGGATCGGTTTGCGCGCCGCAACAACCTATGTGTTTCCATTTCTTCAGCTGCTTTGTTCTCAGTATTATTATTTAAGTTGGTAAAGATTGGTTATTCTGGACAATACTGGTGTATTTTTGAGGCTGTGGTTATCAATTTCTGTTGGTTGTTTAACTTCTGTTCAGTATTTCCATAGTTCTGATATTATTATATATTACATACATGTTATAATGTTGGTGACTCTCCTTAGCCTCATCACTACTTCATCGAGGTTAGGCTCGGCCTTACCTGTACAAGGGGTTGGTTGTACAGATACTACACTCTGCACATTGTGATACTACACTTTGCACACTATGTAGATTTTGGAGTCGATCCCAGTGGTGGTTATTAGTATGCCCGGATTGGACATCGACGGAGAGTTGAGGTACGTCTCTTCATCCCCCGCCGCTACTGGAGTCCCCATCCTCTTTTCTTTTTAGCTTTATAACTTCATTCAGATAACTTTGTACTTATTTCAAACCTTTGTGTGCAATACTTTAGAAGCTCATGCACTTGGAACATGGGGTTCAAGGAATTCTAATAGACGTTTGGTTGGTTTAGTTTCCGCATTTATACTTAGAACATATCTGTTATTTTAGTTCATTATTAATGTCATCATTTAAACGGTTAAAAGAAACAAATTTTTCTAATGTTGACTTTCTTAGCAAGTGAAATTTTAGGCGCCATCACGGTCTCGATGGTGGAATTTTTGGGTCGTGACAAGTTGGTATCAGAGCACTAGGTTACATAGTGTGAGCACGTGATTTTGACCCCAAGTAAAAGAATTCCAAAATCAAAATAAATAATTTTTGTTACAATNTGTGAGCACGTGATTTTTACCCCAAGTAAAAGAATTCCAAAATCAAAATAAATAATTTTTGTTACAATAATTTGTGACTCGTGTGAGATACCAGTGTTGGTAAATTGGATGAACAAGAGATAAAAAAGGGAATTAATTAGGAAAATGTCAAAAATGGTAGAACAAATACTAGGAAAATTAAAAAATGATAATAAATAAAATATAATAAAATAATAATGTAATAAAAATAAATAATAAAATACATCTGAAAATTATAAAATAAACACAAAATCGAAAATACAAAACAAAGTAAAATACTAAAATACTAATACTATATAAAAATCGGGCCAAATTTTTAAAAAAAAAAGAGATATAGTAATACAATAACGGACCAGGCCCAAAAATTTTGACCCAGTCCGGCCGGCTCAAAATAAGACGACGCCGTTTAGGTTTCTAGGATTTGGACCGTTGATTCAGCTAATCAACGGATCAGATGGAACGGTGTTTAAATAAATCAAACGACGTCGTTTGGACGAA
>MU716990.1:167696-195750 GCA_026770625.1 Nicotiana glauca | reverse complement strand
CAAAATACAACAGTTGAGCGACCGTGCTAGAACCACGGAATTCGGGAGTGCCTAACACCTTCTCCCGGATTAACAGAATTCCTTACCTAGGATTTCTAGTTCACAGACTGTAACAGAGTCAAACTTTCCTCGGTTCGGGATTCACTCGGTGACTTAAGACACCATTATATTCTCAAGTGGCGACTCTGAATTTTTTAAACAACTAATCCCGTTCCGACCGTCCTTTAATTGGAAAAACTCTTTTTATTATATCCTTCACGGGGTGTAAGCCTGTAAAAAAGAGGTGTGACACCGTACTGCATTTAAATTTTTCTATCGGCTGAAATATCGCCATTTTACTTATCATATCTGTTGGAATATCGCCGCACTGCATTTAATTTTTTCTATCGGCTGAAATATTTCCATTTTACTTATCATATCGGCTGGAATATCGCCGCACTGCATTTAAATTTTTCTGTCGACTGAAATATCGCCATTTACGCCTTTATGTCGGCTGAAATACCGCCAAATCTTGCATTTCATGGGCTGAAATACCGCCAAATCTTGCATTTCATGGGCTAAAATACCGCCAAGTCTTGCACTTCATGGGCTGAAATATCGCCAAACTTTCCAAAGGCGTCATCATTCGAAGGCACCATCTTCATAGCCGAGAGCACCATGTCATGGCCTGAGGATCCCCCTTTATATCTTGCACATCATTATTCAAAGGCGTCATGGTTAGGAGGCACCATTATCATAGCCCGAGAACATCATTTCATAGCCTGCAAATCCTTCAATTTTGCGCTTCATGGCCCAGGACATCTTGGTCAGAGGACGTCATCCTAACCGTCCAAAGACAGCACTCATGGTCCAACGGGAACTTGCATCATGTTTTAATTATGCACAATATACTCCGCATTACTCATTTGCAGGTACACTAGCTAGCGAACGGCCGTCTCAGTAGGAGCGATCCCGCTCCGGTTCTCCGCAACCTATTCGACTCCAAACACCTTTTTTAACCATTGCGTCCGTCTTTTCGAATCTCCATCGACACATTCCGTCAATGGTTCCTGAACTACATATGGCCTGATTCCTATAAAACCAAGGATATGTAGGTAGCTCAGAAGCCAGGGCTTAGGCAAACTCATTTCAAAATGCCGCTTCCAGTCAAAATTGGTCATCATATCTTTACCCGACAACTCTTTCATCCTTTCCGGGCAAAGAGGGGCAGCTGTTGATACCCAATTTTTCCCTATGTATTTTATACACCCAAATGTTCTCAAAATAGTATATTCATGCATATATAAGCATTCCCAAGAGTTTTGGTATTTTTCCTTATTTTTTAAAGTTCTTAGAATCAATTTGTTGTCTATTTTAATCGTTCAATTCAATAATTATTTCCAGACTATCATTATTGGCGAATAATTTATTTTATTCTCATATTTACACCAAAATATAGTTAAGGTAATTTTTGTACATTTTTACAAAATTGCTCGTTATTTTTAAAAGCTAATTGCGTATAAATGTAGTTATAGCCTATTCTACGATTAATGGTGTTTATAATTGTAAAATTAGTTCTAATATTTTTTTAATTAATACATGCGTATTATTAATTGGTTCAGCATCTTCAATTTTCTTTTAAAATCATTTTTTACTATTTTTATAAAATAACAGGGGGAAAGCTGGCTATTTCAATTTTGGCCACATTTCATTTCAATTATAGCCTCAATTTCAAACCCAATTGACCCCAAATCAGGCCCCAAATCAACAACCCAATTCAATTTTTTACCCGACCCATGACCCAATTAACAAACCCGTCTGTTTGTATTTTAAAATCCTGGTCGTTGATCAAAATGATCAATGGCCCTCATTCGTTCTTTCCTTTTTAACTCTACACGACCTAACCCTAACCCTCATTTCCCCTTCGACCGCCGCCTTCAAACCCTCCCCTTCTCTCAAATTCTCTCAAGCCCTCGAAACCCTAATCATCTACCTCGTCTTCTCCGATCAATCTCACTGGAGTCCATGGCTTATCAGGCTATGGAAAGCCTGTGCTTACCTGCTTTAACCCCCAGGCCTCGGTTGTTCAAGGTTTTGAGGTCTGACCTCAACGATGCCTGTTCAGATCCTCCGCAGATCTGAGGTCCTATGGCCTCTCCGGCTCTGTTCCGACGTGTTCGAGCTTTAAAAGGCCTAGCTATGGTTCAAACCTGTTCGAGACCAGATCCTTTCCAAGCCTTCTCATTGCTAGGGTTTCTGAGAAACCCTAAAAGCTTGTTCGAGGTTCCTTCTTCCTTTATTTTCTTAGATCTGTGATAGATCTGTGTTATACTCGAGGTTTTAAAGCTTTTCCCTAATTTTCTTTCCAAAACTAGTCTGTTACAATTTAGGTCTTTCAAAATCTTAAAAACGATTTCCATTTCTTCTTTTTCATCTTTTTTTGTGTGAATCTGCCTGTTTATGCCATGTTTTATGAGTTTTCGCTTATGTCTTGTATCCTTTCCTCGCATGTCTTCTCCTATTTGATGTTATTACGTNGTGCTCTGTTATTTCTTCTACTGGTTTCTACAGCATGTTTTTACATGTCTATCTTATGTGTTCCTTTACTATTTTCTTATTGAGTCTTGTTTGCCTTTACCAGACCTGTGTTTGAGTTCTAAACCTATTTCATCTACTCTTCCTAAGTTCTATGTCACCTCTTTTCTCTCCTGAACTTGCTTGAGTTCTGAGCTTTTCTTAAACCTCTTCTTTATGATTTTTTCACTATGTTGCTTCGAACTTGCTATTCTATCTGTGTGCTCTGAAAGAGACCTTGAGTCTGTTTCAATGATTTGCCTTCTCCTTTCTGTACCCTACTCGAATTGAAACCCTAGGGTTTAGGGTTTTTGCGAGTTTTGGGTTCTGTGTTGGGACTAGGGTTCTATTTAGGACCCCGGGCTCTCTCAAACTCATGCTGAGTCTATAAACTGAGCTGGAACTTTCCTTTGCTTATGATTTTGAAACTGTCTATGCCAATCTTTTCTTTCTTGTTTGACACTTGTGTGCTTATATATGAGGGTTTTTCTTTCAAAAGGGTTCTGCCAACTTGTAATTGATTCCAATTTCCTTTTAATAAGGCTCGATTGATTTGTTACTGATTTTTCCAATTGAACTTTTCCTCACCCTTTTTCTGACTAAGTTCATTCGAACAAAGCTTTCAATTTACTGGCTGTTTGATTGATCTACTTGCCTTATTTCTCACAAATCATGTACCATAGGATTCTTGCCTTAAATAAACTCTGTGTATTTACCTGTGTTATGATACTTTGGAAAGATTTTTGATTGTTTCTCTTTCCTTAATTATCCCATGCCCGTTTGAAATCAAATCCCTTAACCAAAGGGAAATCCTATATGATTGATTGAAAACTATTTTCTTACCTATTTTCTTACTTGTCTTCTGCACTATAAAAAGGGACTAGTCTTTCTGCTCTTACACACTTCGGAATTCAAAAAAAAACATTACAGACCTCACAAACACTTCTCACAACTACACACGACACAATTGCAATACTTTCTCTACTACTACTTTCTCTACTTCTAATACTGAGCACTCTGCTCCTCTTCTCTTTTACTGTCTGAAACATTCTTGAGTTCCTTTGAACTCTCAAGTATTTGCTGAAGAATTTGAGTTTGCTCCTGCTGACTTCTGGCTGTTTACTTGCTCTTATTGTCCTGTTATTCTAGTGTTTGCAGCTGGTATGTGATTACTTTACTCCTAGCCTATTATGCTTTCTTGCACTATGCATCTACATCCTAGTCTGTTATGCTTTCTTTCTTTATGTTTCATCACTCTTAGTCTGTTATGCTTTCTTTCTTTCCTTGTGTTTCTGTAAATGCTTCTCTATGTGAGTCCCTTCCCTTTAACCCCTTTGTACGAGAGTATAGTTCCAGTCATGGCAGCATCATATTATTGTTGCCCATGACTTTGAACTAAGTTCTTTTTAACTCTTACTCAAACCAATTCCCACTCCCCTTTCCCCTTTATGTGCTAAGCCTTGACTCAAGTCTGGTGGTCTCCTAATCACCATCCAGACTCAGGTCTGACCTCTAAGGTCTAATCTTAATTTGTTTGGACCAAGCAACTGGTGAGAGGTGTGCCAGTCTACACCCATGGCTGGGCATGACTACCATTTGCTATGGTTCCCTAATCCCTCTCTCACTTGCACTTATTCCTAGTTCTAAGTTCTGCCCTCCTTTGATAAACCATGCTTTGGGACCCTGGAGCTCCCTCTGAACTTGGATGCCTGAGGGTTGGCTATTCCACACTGCACTATTCTGTTCTAATTGTTATCCAGAGTGTAAGCACTACCTGGAGCCCTTGAGGCTCCTTGGAACTCTGAAACACTTTGGATAAGAGAAGGCTTTGGAAATCTGGATCCCGGAATTGGCTAAACGCATGTTGTTGGACATCAAGATTGAATTAGGCTACTTGGATCCAGCTGTTAGCTTTTTGATGTATCTTTAATTTCCAGTTTGATTTGTAATAATCTTTGTATGGAACTTGGGGAATATAGTAAAAGGTTGTGGGAGGGGTTTACTTTCTTGCATCAATAAAAGGGTAGATATCATGTCTTTAGGACTTTAATTTCCTTACTAGATATCCTGCCTATAGGTCTGTTTAACGTTTTAATTCAGTCACCTAGATGCCATGCCTATAGGGTTTAACGCTTAATCATATTGCAAGTCATTAGAAATCCTGCCTATAGGACTTAACATTCATGTAATCAGTTGCATATAGAAACCATGACTATAGGAAGTGCATATACGTTAGGCAAACCGTAGGGTAATCAAACAATCTCTCTTTCATCATTTCAATAATAGGTCTTAAAATCAAATATAGATATCATGCCTATAGGAATTCGTCTCAAACTCGCCTGATTCGTTTTAAGCAATAACATTCTGTCAACCGGTCTTTAACGTTTTAATGTCATGTTTTCTATAAATCTCATAAACCAGTATTTTTTTTACTCCTCAAATCTGCATCCTTCTTCAGAAACAGTTCTTTTAAATATTCTGCCTAAATGTTTTGCTCGGTCCCTAAAACTGTCTTTCGAAAACAGTCCTGCAACTCGTCTTTCCCTTAAAATATTCTCACTTTATGGAACTCTTTCACAACTCTCTTGTGTTTTACTCAAATAGTCTTTATTTTCTCCTTTAACTCTTCTGCATTAGTCCATTCATTTCTTTTCTGAAATCAGTACTTTCTGAATAAATCGTTTAAAATACTTTAATTCCTAACAATAGGATCCAAGTTGCCTAATGCAGACTTTCTGTCTAAACGTATGTATTAAACCAATCCGCTCGCTGCTTAATTTTTAATTTTTAAAGACCAAACTAGTATGTGTAAAGGCATGCCAAACTATATGTTATCTGATTTATGGGGTTTATTTGAGCCTTGCCTGTTTGTTTGTTCATTCCCCCTACTTGTTACTTGTTTTTTTTAATGTCGATTAGAATTTTTGTCCTTTAAACTCCATAAAGGCCCCACCCTTTCTTCCCCTTTTAGGATTAGAAGTCCTAATACCCCGTGACTGATAGTTTGGGACGGTTAGTAGCATGCAATAGGCAAACTATACCATTCCACGCTCTAATACCTTAACGAGGTGGGAAGGGTAAACATGGAGATGATGATTACACAATAACACTATGTGCACAATCAGGTGTCGGTGTTGTGAGAATGGTCCATGTAATGTATAAACCTAGGACCCCACTTTCCCCTTTATTAGTTTAATAATTTTTCAGAACTTTTAAAAGCTATCCAGTCTTCAACCTCCTTTCCTTGTACTTCTTTCAAGTTACTTGTACCAATTATTTAACCCCTTTCCTTTACTTGTATCTCTTCTTTAATCACAAAAACTATTTCCTTCCAAATTTTAGCACTTCTAAATCATTTTCACATTCTTATTTGTAACCATTTCCAATGTTTGCAATGCTTGTTTGTTTATTTGTTTACTTGCATTTAAAGTCACAATTGTAGCATGGCTGGGAACCACACTAGTGGATCTTGAGGGGTGCCTAACACCTTCCCCTCGAGATAATTTCAAGCCCTTACCCTAACTCTGGTTTTCTATCTTTATTTCTTTTAAAGTGCCCTAATGCACTATAATCATTAGGTGGCGACTCTCCAAACTCTCAAAACCCAATTCCCAAAGTGGGAAAAGAGGTTTCCTCCCAAATGTCGTGAACCCGATTTCGCTCTTTAGGGAAAAATGGGGCGTTGAAAACGTTTACCTATATGAACTTTGTCTCATGGAATTTGTGAGGTGAGTTTTCAGTATGACCGTGAGGCTGATGAGGGCACGGGATGCCAGTGGTTAGATTTTAGGTACTGGGACTCGTGATTTTTAATTCTCCAAGATTCGATAATTCATGGTAATTGTTAGATAAGACCTGATGTGAACACCGTCGTAGGATCTGAGTTATTGTTTTGTTTTCCCTTTACTTTATTGTGACTTTAGGATTTGGGATGAGTTTTTGCCGTTCTTATATGTCATAATTCTTAATATATTCATTGTTACTTATTGTTCTTTTCCCTTATTNATATATATATATATATATATATATATATATATATATATATATATATATATATATATATATATATATATATATATTCCGTTGTTCCTATCATTGCACTATTTATTAGACCGGTAGGTGTCCCGACTGTTCCTCGTAACTACTCCACCGAGGTTAGTCTTGATACTTACTGGGCACTGCCATGATGTGCTCATGCTACTCTTCTGCACATTTTTGTTGTGCAGATCCAGGTATTTTCCACTCAGTTCTATCATCCATGGGAGGAGGCGTTCTGTAGACACTTCGAGGTATATCTGCTACGTCCGTAGATCGAGGAGTCCCTTTCTATCTTTTGTAATAAGTAAAGTCCTTTCAGTATTATCCCTTGTTTAGATATTTTCGGAGTTAGAGCTTCTTATGTATCTCACAGCTTGTGATTTGTGAGATTCTGGGTTTTGGGAATTTTGTTAGCTTCGAGAGATGTTATTATATGTACCGACATGCACCTTAAATACTGTTTACTTTTATTATTTCGGTTTTAGTTATTTCTTCCGCAATTATTGTTTATATTCCGCATTGTTAGGCTTACCTAGTCATAGAGACTAGATGCCATCACGATGGTTCCCGGAGGGCGAATCGAGGTCATGACAAGTTGGTATCAGAGCTCTAGGTTCATATGAGTCACAAATCACAAGCCGGTTTATTAGAGTCTCGTGGATCGGTACGGAGACATCTATACTTATTTGCGAGAGGCTATGTAACTGTTAGGAAAATTCCACTTCATTTGATTTCCCTGTTGTGCGAGATTTTTGACATGACAATTCTAAACATCTGTCTTATACTCTCTCACAGATGGTGAGGACACGTACTACCCGAGATGATCAGGCACCCCCGCCCCCTACTGCAGCCGTCAGAGGCTGGGGCCGAGGTAGGGGCCGAGGACGCACACGTAGTGCAGCGAGAGCACCTGTGCGAGTTGCCGCCGAGGCACCACCAGCAGATCCAGTCGGAGTCCAGGCACCTAACATGCTTACTGCTACTACTACTCCACCCCTTTAGGAGACTTTGGCACAGTTCATGAGCATGTACACCACTTTGGCTCAGGCGGGGTTGCTTCCCCTTGCTGCAGCCACGCCCCAGGCCGGGGGAGGGGCGTAGACTCCCGCCGCCCGCACTCCTAAGCAGTGAGTGCATGTTGAGCAGGTCCCTGAGATTATTCCTGTGTAGCCTGTAGTCCGAGAGCAGCCCGAGGGTAGGGTAACAGCTTCTGAGGAGGGGAAACTGAGGCTTGAGAGGTTCAAGAAGTACAAGCCTCTTTTATTTAGTGGTCTAGCATCGGAGGATGCTCTGGGATTTCTAGATGAGTGTTACCGCATTCTCCGTACCATGGGTATATCAGAATCGAGTGGGGTTTCTTTCACTGCCTTCCATCTTCGAGGAGTCGCCTATTAGTGGTGGCGTGCTTATGAGATAGATAGTTCAGACGAGGCTACTTCATTGACTTGGATCCAGTATTCAAATATGTTCCTGGGGCAGTTTATCCCTCAGAGCCTTAGGGACGCATAGCGCGCTGAGTTTGAGCATTTGCGCCAGGGTACTATGACCGTCTCGGAGTATGATATCCGTTACACCAGCTTGGCTAGACATGCCCTAACCTTGGTTTACTGTTCGCGAGAAGGTTCACCGGTTTATTGAGGGACTTATTCCCAGTATCAGCTTTAGCATGGATCGTGAGTTGGATATGGATATTACTTATCAGCATGTGGTGAGCATTGCTAGGAGGATAGGGGGTATGCATGCTAGGAAGAGAGAGGACAGACGAGGTCATGAGAGAGAGGGAAGACGAGATCAGGAGAGAGATTTTGAGGAGGTGAGGAGACCTCGTAGACCGGGGAAATATGCTGGCCCTTATTTTGGAGGCAGGGTGCATCATGGTAGAGGTTTTGTGGATCAACTAGTTCAGTTCGCATTTCAGACTTTGCATGGTGACTCAGGTGTTCATGGGTCTTTGAGTACCCATACCCATCGCCTCGTTAGCAGAGAGGGTGCTTTGAGTGTGGAGATACTAGCCACATGGTGAGAGATTGTCCCAGACTTCGGATCGATGTATCACTGCGAGGTATTCAGGCGAGTAGAGGGCGCCTAAGAGGGGGAGGCCCAACTCGTTGATGTGTTTCATATAGTAGGCTTAAGGATGCTATGCCAGGTGATGTCATTCAGGTATGCCTCAGTTTGTTATAAAGGAGCACCATTTGTAGTTCATTACAGTCCTGCTTATCGGGATGAGTTTCACTATTTTGTTGCTCCCTTTATGGGTGCGTTTCATGATTTGCACTCTGTTTATGTGATTATCCTGTAGGGAGGTTCTATGAGTGATAGCCGTGTCTATCATCTGTTTCTAGCTGTTGTCGGGAGTTGTGAGACTAGCAGTAAAAAATTTATGTTGTCTGTTTCGGTAGGTTTGATGAGATTTCTGAGTATCCTTGGTTGCGAGCTATGATTTCTTATGCTCCACTGGTGTAGAATCCAGTCCGTGTTGTAATTTTGTCAACGAAATTGATCTAGTGAGAGTCTCTAGATGGCTTGATGTGCACCCTACTTGTGATTCAGAGTTGAGGGCGGGACCCTCGTGATTTTATATGAATTGATGTGTTGAGACCGGGCTGTGTACCGCGAGGAGAGTTATATCAGTATAAGATCCTTGTGATTCTTTTATATGCTTTAATTCTTTTTCGTTATATTTTTTGTAGATTAGCGTTGATAGAAAATCTGTGCTTGTCTGACTTCTTTGATAGTTCCCTTATGTGTTTCCCTTCCCATATTCAGTCATTTTCATTCTGTGCTTCTTGAGTTTTATCTTGTGGGGTGTGTGCCCGTTGGTATTAGCTGAGATTTGGTTATTCGGTTGTTTAGTTATGTGGTTTTCATGGTTATTGTATCATCGCCAATGTTGTGGAGGTTTGAGAAGAGTTCCTATTGAATATGAGGCTTATGGTCGGTGCGGATTTGATCTCAGGCAAGTATTGTTATCAGAAATGTTATTGTGGATCTATGTGTGATGTGTCATGTTGTGTGGTTGTACCCTATGGGCATTGGCATGAATTGAATAGCTGGTTGAGACTAATACCAGGTATGCATTTAAAATCGGGTCTTTTGGAAATGGATGGAAGGTGAAAATTTCTAGTTCTAAGGTTTTTTGGTATTGCTAGAAAGGCTAAATTTCAGTTGGGATGTATCGTCGGGCTTATATGGATTGGGGTAACGTGGGATCACCCGCGGGTGTATGTTGGGAGTGTGCATTCAGTGACTTGAGGACTTCGAGGCAAATCTTAGCACGTTCGAGGACAAATGTTGGTTTTAAGAGGGGGAGGATGTAACGACCTGACCGGTCATTTTTGGAATTTACACCCTAACCCCCTATTAACTGCTTCCCCAAGTTCATTTCTGCTATTTTGATTTGCCGGGATGTTTGGTTTTGAGTTTCGGAGAATTTTGGGACACTTGGTCCCTAAATGAGAGCTTAAGTGTTGGAAAATCAACCGTAGTCAAAACAGCATGAAGACGGCCTCGAAATTGAAATCTGATAGTTCCGTTAGCTCCGTTGGGTGATTTTGGGGTTGTGAGCATGTTCGGTTTGTGTTTTGGAATTTCGTAGCTAATTTAGGCTTGAAATGCCGAAGTTTGAATGTTTGAAGTTCCGATCCGATAGTGAGATTTTGATTCGAGGATCGGAATGGAATTCCAGAAGTTGCAGTAGTTCCGTCATGTCATTTGGGATGTGTGTATAAAATTTCAGGTCATTTGGACGCGGTTTGGTTAAGTTTCTGATCGAAATTGTATTTTGAGGGAAATTGAAGTTCTTAGGCTTAAATCCTTGATTTATTCGAGTTTTCGATGTTGTTTTAGGTGTTTTAGGGATTGGTGCAAGTTTGAATGGGGTATTAGGTGTTGTTGGTGCTTTTAGTTGAGGTCCTAGAGGCCTCGGGTGTGTTTCGGATGCTCAACGGGTCATTTTTCTCCTATTTTTAACTGTTGTTTTTCTGCTTCTGATATCCTCTTACGCATTCGCGAGCATACCTTCGCTTTCGCGAAGCTTTGTTGATGATTATCCTTCTTCGCGTTCGCGAAGCTCTGTCTCTTCCTTCAGCGCGTTCGCGTCCGTCCATCGCGTTCGCGTAGTTATGTCATCCCACCCTTCGCGTTCGTGTACAAGTTCACGTGTTCGCAAAGAGCAGTCCTTGGGCCATTCAATTTTCCTTCTTCGCGTTTGCGGACGCACTGTCACGTTCGCGATGTGTAATCTGGGCAGCCTTCATTTTTCTTCTTCGCGAACACGAGACTTCCTCCGCGTTCGCAATGCTTTACATATCTGGGCAGAATATAAGTTTCCAAAATCGAGGGTTTATACCATAATTCATATTTTTGACTTGGGAGCTCGGGAGATCACGATTTTTGAAGGGATTTTCACCTGGGCAACTTAGGTAAGTGATTCTTACTCGGTTTAGACTAATTTCCATGAATCCTTCCTTAAATTCATCCTTAAGTTTTGGAATTTTGGTAGAAATTGGGGGGAAAGTTCTTAGACCTAGAGATTGGGTTTTTGACATCCGATTTGAGGGATTTTTATATGAATAGACTCGTGTGAGTGTGAGGATTCTGAAAATATAAATTTCGCTCGATTCCGAGACGTTGGCCCGAGGGGCATTTTGGTCATTTTACATAATTCCATGTATAAACTTAGAATTTAATTGTAGAATCAATTACTTGAAGTGTTATTTACATTATGAAATTGAATTGAATAGATTTGGGTCATTTGGAGTCGAGTACTCGTGACAAGAACATGGTTTCTAGTTGATTTTGAGCCGGCTCGAGGTAAGTATCTTGCCTAACCTTGTGTGGGAGACTTTCCCTTAGGATTCGAGTCTTCTCTGTTGATTGTAATCTGAGTGCGTGCTCGGACTTATTTGTGGAAACTTGGCCTTTTAGGATTCTTAGGTCCTTATATTCACTAAGTATGAAGTTGTTCTTGATATGATTGAATTCCTTATTACTAGTTTCACATCTACATGTTTTACTTGGAATTAACTGCTTTATGGTTCATTCTTATTGCCTAATTGACTCTTACTATTGTTTAACTGAAGATCTTTCCTCTATTGTCGCGTTATCCTCCATAACTACTTGTTTTTATTGGAAATCATTATTATCACCCATGTAATTATTTGGTCTTAATTGAAATTGTTGTATATCCTTCATAACCTGCCCAACCTTTAAAAGAAGAGTAGATATTCTATGTTTAGTTGATATTTCCTTATTTGAAATTTACTTGACTCTTGTTAACTCCCTTATTGTTGAACTACATGCTATGGGGTCGTTTCTTCATATTATTTTCTCCCTTGTTGAGTTGTTCTTATTTTGTTTAGCATTCTCTATTGTGGTTATTCCTTGTGAGCTAGTTTTACAGTGCCCTGATGAACGAAAGATTTTTGAGTTGATTCACTTGTTGTGATCTTGTATATATTATTATTGTTGTTACTGTTGTACTTGGGGTGTTGATGCACGAGGTTTCTACCGTACGATTATTGATATTGTGATGCACGAGGTTTCTGCCGAGCGGTTGTTGTTGTGGAGTCGCACGAGGTTTCAGTCGTGCTATTACTACTATTGATATATTGCATATGCATCGTAACAAGGCGGGATATGTGTATATGCTTATATATGGGTTGCGCATGTGGCAAAATGAGGTGGAAACATTATGATGCATGTGTGGCGAAATAAGGCGGGCACTTATTATGTTATTATTTGCACACGTGGCGGAACAAGGTGGGCTATATCAGGGGTTTATTGTGAGTATTTGTGATGGTTTGAGGGTATTTCTGTTTTGTTCAAATGTTGTGATTATGGTACGTTTACCTATATGAACTTTGTCTCGTGGAATTTGTGAGGTGAGTTGTCAGTATGACCGTGAGGCTGATGAGGGCACGGGATGCCAATGGTTAGATTTCAGGTACTGGGACTCGTGAGTTGTAATTATACGAGATTCGATAATTCGTGGTAATTGTTAGATAATACCTGATGTGAACACCGTCATAGGATCTGAGTTATTATTTTGTTTTCCCTTTACTATATTATGACTTTAGGATTTGGGATGAGTTTTTGCCGTTCTTATGTGTCATAATTCTTAATATATTCGTTGTTACTTAATTTTCTTTTCCCTTATTGTGATTATAGTATTTTTCGTACAGTCTTTATATAAATATGTATCATGTTCCGTTGTTCCTATCATTGCACTGTTTATTAGACCGGTAGGTGTCCCGACTGTTCCTCGCCACTACTCCACCAAGGTTAGTCTTGATACTTACTGGGCACCGCCGTAATGTTCTCATGGTACTCTTCTGCACATTTTTGTTGTGCAAATCCAGGTATTTTCCACTCAGTTCTATCATCCTTGGGAGGAGGCGTTCTGTAGAGACTTCAAGGTATATCAGCTACGTTCGTAGATCGAGGAGTCCCTTTCTATCTTCTGTAATAAGTATAGTACTTTCAGTATTATCCCTTTTTTAGATATTTCAGAGTTAGAGCTTCTTATGTATCTCATAGCTTGTGATTTATGAGATTCTGGGTTTTGGGAATTTTGTTAGCTTCGAGAGATGTTATTGTATGTGCAGAGCGGTACGTTAAACATTGTTTATTTTTATTATTCCAGTTTTAGTTATTTCTTTACTGAAATAAACCCCATACAAAATCCTTGTGTTGAGATCAACATTCACTGGGAAATACCTCCCCCAAACAAAATTAAGCTTAACATCGATGGGGCATTCTTGAAAGATAAGCTACATGCAGGTATAGGAGGAGTATTCAGAAATAGCAATGGTAATTGGATCACGGGCTTCACTAAATCTAGTTACACTTACAGCTCCATGCAGGCAGAACTATTAGCATTAGAGGAAGGCTTAAAGATAGTTGTGGAATGCCATTTGCCGAAATTGAAATTGAAACTGCCTAAACGAATATATTAAAGATGCCTTCTGATGAAAATGTTAGCACTAATGCATGTTTATTTAACTGTAGATCATTAATGCGCCAACTGAAATCCCCGGTGATCAGGCACAATTTTAGGAAAGGAAATGCAGTAGCAGATTTCCTAGCTAAGGAAGTTGTCAAGAATTTCAAACCAGGGAAATGCTATCATCATGCATGGCCACCTCTTTTTGTTGAAGCCATTTTGGAAAAGGACATGCAAGGCCTTGGTTTGGGTATTAAGAAACTAAGTACCAGTGTTTGTAATAGTTTAGTAACTCTAAACAATAGTAATGTCCTCCGGGACTATATAAATTCGGTGTAAGTTTGTTTTTGTATTAATATATATGTTTCCTATCGTTCAAAAAAAGATTAATAAGTATTGTATCTCTGCAAAAAAATATTTAGAAAAATAATTATAAAAAAATATTGTGACGACCCAAAGGGTTATCACCTATTTTTACTTTCATCTCGTGCTTCTGAGACTTTGAAAACCTCATTTTTACTTGCCTCGATTTGCGTGCGCAACCCGGGCGTGTAGCCGAAAAGATTATATGTTAAATTCTGTGAAAAAATTCAAGATGTGGCTTTAAAATGATTAAATTGATCTCGGTCAATATTTTTGGTAAACAGACCCGGTCCCATGATTAGACGGTCCCGGAGGGTCCGTAGAAAAATATGGAACTCGGGCATGTGCCCGGAGTCGAAATCTGAGGTCTAGAACCCGAGAAAAGAATTTTTTCTGTGAAATTATTTTTCTGAAAGTTTTAAGGAAAATGGAAATAAAAATTGATTAAAAGACTGTGGTATCGGGCTTGTATTTTGGTTCTGACGCCCGGTACAAGTCTTATATATGTGTTAAGCGCTATCTGTAAAGTTTGGTTGAAAACGGACGTCATTTGACGTGTTTCGGATTTAAAATGGAAAATTTGTGTTTTTATGAAAAGTTGGAAAAAATCATGTGATTTGAGTCTTGATTCTATGTATATGATGTTATTTTGGCGATTTGATCGCACGAGTAAGTATGTAGGATGTTTGTGAGGTTGTGTGCATATTTGGTTTGGAGCCCCGAGGGCTCGGGTGAGTTTTGGATAGGCATCGGATTGCATTTCTCATTTTTGAAAATATGGTGTTCTTCAGTTCTGCAGGCTTCGCAATTGCGAGCATATTTATCGCAAATGCGAGATATTCCCTGGGCAGCTTCCTTCGCAAATGCGAAGAAATCCATCGCAAATGCGATGCCCGCCTTTAGCCTCAACCTTCACAAATGCGAACATTTGTCCGCAAATGCGATAGTGAGCTGTCGCAAATGCGAACATCACAGTATCCTTCAGAGTTCGCAAATGCGAACTCGACTTTGCATTTCCCAGACCTGCAGGGTTCGCAATTGCGAACCCAAATTCGCAATTCCCACATCTGAGGCCTTCATTTTTCATACTTAGACGAATTTTCACCTCATTTCTTCATTCTTTCAACTCAAACACTCCATATGCAATTTTCCAAGAGAACTTTCTTCCCCAAATCATTTGTAAGTCAATTTTTACTCAATTCCTTCAATCTTTAACATCATCTATTATGTTTTCATCTTAAAATCAAGGTTTTTCATGGGTGAAAATGGGGATTTTGGGTAGAACCTAGGTTTTCTTAAATTTGGGGATTTCGACCTCAATTTGAGGTCCGATTTCAAAACAAATCATAGATATGAACTCGTGGGGGAATGGTAACCGGGTTTTTGGTTCGAACCTCGAGTTTTGACCATGTGGGCCCGGGGGCATTTTGGGAATTTTGAGTAAACCTTTGGGAAATTTATTTTTATGCATTCAAATTGATTCAGGTAGCATTTGTTGATTCATTCAAGTAATTTGTGATTAAATTCGAGCATTTTTGTGGTGAATTCGAAGGATAAAGCTATACTAGAGGCTTGAGTTGAGCTTGGAGCATTTGAGGTAAGTGTTTGGTCTAACTTTGGCTTGAGGGAATAGGAGTAGAGTCTTATTTGCTAATTGCTATTTGTCGAGTACGGTGTATAGGCATGGTGACGAGTATCTATACACTAGTGTCGAGCATGACAGTAAGTCCTGAATTGCTAAATTATCGAATTCTTAATTGTTGTTTAAGAGGACTTAGTTGGAAATCTTTAAACATTGAGCCGGTAATTGTTGAGACTGAGCATTGATTTAGACGTGTTAAGTAGAAATGGAATAAGTTTGGTTTCAGCTGGATCTCCCCTGCCGGGATAGTTTATTATATTATCTTGTTCCCTTGCCGGGATTATTTTGTGTATTGTATTGAAAGAAATGGGATCGTGTGGCACGCCGACCACGAGGTTTTATGAAATGGGATCGAGTGGTATGCCTACCATGTGATATAATGAAATGGGAGCGAGTGGTACGCCTACCACGTGATATTATAAAATGGGATCGAGTGGTACGCCTACCACGTGATAATATGAAATGGGAACGAGTGGTACGCCTACCACGTGATATTATAAAATGGGATCGAGTGGTACGCCTACCACGTGATATTATGAAATGGGAGCGAGTGGTACGCCTTCCACGTGATATTATGAAATGGGAGGGAGTGGTACGCCTACCACATGATATTATGAAATGGGAGCGAGTGGTACGCCTATCACGTGATATTATGAAATGGGAGGGAGTGGTATTCCTACCACGTGATATTATGAAATGGGAGCGAGTGGTATGCCTACCACGTGATATTATGAAATGGGAGCGAGTGGTACGCCTACCACGTGATATTATGAAATGGGAGCGAGTGGTACGCCTACCACGTGATAGTATGAAATGGGAGCGAGTGGTACGCCTAACATGTAATATTATGAAATGGGATCGAGTTGCACGCCTGCAACGAGAGAAAATTGAGACAAGTGAAAGTGATTTGTTTTCCCTTATTCTGTGTTAGAAGAAATCAGATGTAGTTTCTTTTGTTATTCCTGATATTCTGTTTTATCTGCTACCCCATAAGTATGTTCCCTTCCCGATTTTAATTGTTTACTTTCCGCTATAAGTATGTTGTACTTGTATATATATCTGCACGGGTTTATCTGGTAGTCTGGTCTAGCCTCGTAGATACCTCGTCGGGGTTAGGCCAGGTACTTACCAGCACATGGGGTCGGTTGTGCTGATGCTACACTCTGTGCATCTTTTTTCACAAATCACAGTACCGGAGCAGGAGCTTTTGGACAGCAGTAGGAGCGTTGGGAGCTGACTTCAGTCCAGGGACTTTCGAGGTAGCCTAGCTGGCGTCCGCAGGCCGGAATCCCTTCTATGTTTTTAGTTTGTTTTCCTTGTACGGAGACAAACATTGATGAACTTCTATTCAGATTTGTTTTTAGCACTCTTTAGTAGTCGTGAGTTGGTGACACCAGTCTTGGGTAGAGAAAAGTTAAACTTCCGCATTTTTGGTTTCAGTTATCTATGCTTTTAAGACTTTTGTTTTTATGTTAATTGTCTCGTCTTTCCTTACATGGTTAATGTTGTTAAGAGAAGTGTTAAGTTAATTGGCTTGCCTAGCTCCTATTAGTAGGCGCCATCACGACTCCCGTTGGTGGAAATCCGGGTCGTGACAAGTTGGTATCAGAGCTCTAGGTTACATAGGTCTCGCTACTCACGGAAAAACTTGGTAGAGTCTGAGGGATCGATACGGAGACGTCTGTATTTATCCCCTAGAGGCTACGGAGTTAGGAAAAAATCTCACTTTTGTTCTTTCTTGTCGTGCGGTTCTGTTTCTCAAATACTGATCATCTTTTTACTCTGTTCTTTCGTAGATGGCGAGAACACGTGCTTCCTCTTCTACTGTGCAGCAGCTCAAGCCCCCAGCAGCAGCTCCTGCGAGGGGCAGAGGCCGAGGTCATGCCAGAGGCCGAGGCAGGGGCAGAGCTCAGCCCCGGGCAGCAAACCCAGAGGTGGAGCCTCATATTGACTATGATGAGGAGGTTCCAGCTCTCAACAGCAGGGTCCTCGCCCCGTGACTCAAGCACCAGGTGATCCACAGCTTGCCCAGCCAGCTAGAGGCGGAGGTAGGGATCATAGAGGTGGAGGTAGAGACCGTAGAGGTGGAGCTCGAACCGGCAGAGGTAGGGGTCAGCCAGTAGCCGATCGTCCCGGAGACATGGTTCAGGGAGGTGGGGCCCAACCCCAGTGTTATGCTTTGCCAGCCAGGCCAGAGGTTGAGTCTTCATATGCTGTTATTACAGGTACTATTCTGGTATGTGATAGGGATGCTTCAGTGCTATTTGACCCTGGGTCTACGTATTCATATGTGTCGTCTTATTTTGCACCCTACCTGGCTATGCCCAGTGATGCTTTGGGTATCCCTGTTTATGTATATACATCGGTGGGTGATTCTATAGTGGTCGACCGAGTTCATCGTTCCTGTGTGGTAGTGTTTGAGGGTCTTGAGACCCATGTTGATTTATTGCTTTTAGACATAGTGGATTTTGACGTTATATTAGGGATGGATTGGTTGTCCCTGTATCATGCTATCTTGGATTGTTACGCCAAGACCGTGACTTTGGCTTTGCCAGATTTGCCCCGATTAGAGTGGAGAGGGACCCCAGGACATGCCACCCGCAGTGTTATTTCATATGTGAAGGCTCGACGTATGGTCGAGAAGGGGTGTTTAGCTTACTTGGTGTATGTTCGTGATTCCAGCACTGAGGTTCCTTCTATTGACTCTGTCTCTATTGTTCAGGAGTTCCCCGAGGTTTTCCCTTCAGACTTGCCAGGTATGCCGCCCGACAGGGATATTGATTTCTGTATCGATCTAGCCCTAGACACGCAGCCCATTTCTATTCTGCCGTATCGCATGGCCCCGCTAGAGTTGAAGGAGTTAAAGGACCAGTTGCAAGATTTGCTAGAGAAGGGTTTTATAAGGCCTAGCGTTTCTCCTTGGTGCACGCCGGTGTTATTTGTGAAGAAAAAGGATGGATCGATGAGGATGTGCATTGATTACCGGCAATTGAACAAGGTGACAATAAAGAACAAGTATCCACTGCCGAGGATTGGTGATTTGTTTGACCAGCTTCAAGGTGCAAAGGTGTTTTTAAAGATAGACTTGAGGTCGGGCTACCATCAGCTGAGGATTAGGGCATCTGATGTCCCTAAGACAGCATTCCGCACTAGGTATGGGCATTACAAGTTTCTGGTCATGTCATTTGGGCTGACCAATGCCCCAGCAGCATTTATAGAGTTGATGAACCGAGTGTTCAGACCTTACTTGGACTTGTTCGTAATAGTCTTTATTGATGATATTCTGGTGTACTCCCGCAGCCAGGAGGAGCACGAGCAGCACTTCAGAGTGGCTCTTCAGACTCTGAAGGATAGCTAGTTATAAGCTAAGTTCTCGAAGTGCGAGTTCTGGTTGAGTTCGGTTGCATTTCTGGGTCATGTTGTATCAGCAGAGGGTATTCAGGTGGACCCGAAGAAGATTGAGGTAGTTAAGAGCTGGCCTTGACCAGCATCAGCTACTGAGATTCGGAGTTTCTTAGGGTTAGTAGGTTATTATCGCCGGTTCGTAGAGGGATTTTCATCCATAGCAGCCCCGATGACCAGATTGACCCAGAAGGGTGCCTAGTTCAGGGGGTCAGACGAGTGTAAGGCAACTTTTAGAAGCTCAAGACAGCTCTGACTACGGCACCAATATTGGTTTTGCCCACAGGCTCAGGGCCTTATACAGTTTATTATGATGCTTCCCGTATTGGACTTGGTGCGGTATTGATGCAGGATGGCAAAGTCATTGTTTATGCTTCAAGGCAATTGAAGATCCACGAGAAGAATTATTCGGTCCATGATCTAGAGTTGGCAACCATTGTTCATGCTTTGAAGATTTGGAGGCATTACTTATATGGTGTGATGTGTGAGGTGTACACTGATCACAAGAGTCTGCAATACTTGTTCAAGAAGAAGGAGTTGAACTTGAGGCAGCGGAGGTGGTTGGAGCTATTGAAGGATTATGATGTTACTATTTTGTACCACCCGGGGAGAGCCAATGTGGTGGCCGATGCATTGAGTAGGAAGTCCGCCAGCATGGGTAGTCTTGCTTATGTTCCGGTCAGCCAGAGACCGCTTGCTTTGGATATTCGGGCCTTGGCCAATCGGTTTGTGAGGTTGGACATATCTGATCCTAGTAGAGTGTTAGCTTGCACGGTCGCCCGTTCTTCATTATTGGAGTGTATCCGTGATCGGCAGTTTGATGATCCCCATTTGTTTGTCCTGAGAGACACGGTGCAGCGTGGAGGTGCCACGAAGGTGACCTTAGATGATGATGGTGTTTTGAGATTGCAGGGGCGAGTTTGTGTGCCCAATATCGATGGGATTCGAGAGTTTATCTTAGCGGAGACCCATAGTTCTCGGTATTCTATTCACTCGGGCGCCAAGAAGATGTATCAGGACTTGCGACAGCATTATTGGTGGCGTAGGATGAAGAAAGATATTGTTGCATATGTGGCTCGATGTTTGATTTGTCAGCAGGTTAAGTATGAGCATCAGAGGCCTGGTGGTTTGTTTCAAAGGGTTGAGCTTCCCGAGTGGAAGTGGCAGAGGATTACCATGGATTTTGTTGCTGGACTTCCGATGAATCGGGAGAAGTTTGATGCTATTTGGGTCATTGTTGATAGGCTGACCAAGTCAGCACATTTTATTCCTGTTGTTGCCACTTATTCATCGGAGAGGTTAGAGGAGATCTACATCCGAGAGATTGTTCGCCTTCATGGGGTGCCGGTATCTATCATTTCGGACTGGGGCATGCAGTTTACCTCGCGCTTCTGGAGAGCAGTTCAGTGAGAGTTGGGTACCTAGGTTGGGTTGAGCACAGCATTCCACCCTCAGACGGACGGCCAGTCCGAGAGGACTATTCAGATATTGGAGGATATACTCCGAGCCTGTGTCATCAATTTTGGAGGCTCGTGGGACCAGTTTTTGCCTTTAGCAGAGTTCTCCTACAACAACAGCTACCAGTCTAGTATTCAGATGGCTCCATATGAGGCGTTATATGGTACGCGATGTCGGTCTACATTCGGATGGTTTGATTCGGGAGAGGCTAGGTTATTGGGTACAGATTTAGTTCAGGAGGCCTTGGATAAGGTCAAGATCATTCAGGACAGGCTTCGTTCGGCTCAGTCGTGGCAAAAGAGTTATGCAGATTGTAAGGTTCGAGAGGTAGCTTTCATGGTTGGTGAGCGGGTATTGCTCCGAGTGTCGCCTATGAAGGGCGTGATGAGATTGGGAAGAAGGGCAAGCTTAGCCCTAGGTTCATCGGTCCATTTGAGATTCTCGGTCATTTGGGAGAGGTGGCTTATAGACTTGCCTTGCCGCCTAGCTTGTCAGCAGTGCATCTAGTGTTTCATGTGTCCATGCTTTGGAGGTATCACGGTGATCCAGCCCACGTGTTAGATTTCAGCACTGTCCAGTTGGACAAGGATCTGTCTTACGAGGAGGAGCCGGTAGCTATTCTAGACCGGCAGGTTCGACAGTTGAGGTCGAAGAGTTTTCCTTCAGTGCGTGTCCAGTGGAGAGGTAGAATCCTGAGGCATCAACTTGGGAGTCCGAGTCTGATATGCGGAGCTGTTATCCTCATCTATTTCCCGACTCAGGTACTTCTTTCTTTTGTTCGTTCGAGGACGAACGGTTGTTTTAGAGGTGGAGAATGTGACGACCCAAAGGGTCATCACCTATTTTCTCTTTTATCCCGTGCTTTTGAGGCTTTGAAAACCTCATTTTTACTTGCCTCGATTTGCGTACACAGTCCGGGCGCGTAACCAAAAAGATTATATGTTAAATTCTATGAAAAAAATTCAAGATGTGGCTTTAAAATGATTAAAGTTGACCTCGGTCAACATTTTTGGTAAACGGACCCGGACCCATGATTAGACGGTCCCAGAGGGTCTGTAGAAAAATATGGAACTCGGGCATGTGCCCGGAGTCGAAATCCCAGGTCTAGAACCCGAGAAAAGAATTTTTTCTGTGAAATTGTATTTCTGAATTTTTTATGGAAAATGGAAATGAAAATTGATTAAAAGATTGTGGTATCGGGCTTGTATTTTGGTTTCAACACCCCGTACAAGGCTTATATATGTTTTAAGCGCTATCTGTAAGGTTTGGTTGAAAACGGACGTCATTTGACGTGTTTCGGACTTAAAATGGAAAATTTGTGTTTTTATGAAAAGTTGGAAGAAATCATGTGATTTGAGTCTTGATTCTATGTATATGATATTATTTTGGTGATTTGATCGCACGAGTAAGTCCGTAGGATGTTTGTGAGGTTGTGTGCATATTTGGTTTGGAGCCCCGAGGGCTCGGGTGAGTTTTGAATAGGCATCGAATTGCATTTCTCATTTTTTAAAATATGGTGTTCTTCAGTTCTGCAGGCTTCGCAATTGCGAGTATTTTTATCGCAAATGCGAGATATTCCCTAGGCAGCTTCCTTCGCAAATGCGAAGAAATCCATCGCAAATGCGATGCCCGCCTTTAGCTTCAACCTTCGCAAATGCGAACATTTGTCTGCAAATGCGATAGTGAGCCGTCGCAAATGCGACATATTCCCTCGCAAATGAGAACATCACAGTATCCTTCAGAGTTTGCAAATGCGAACTCGACTTCACATTTCCTAGAGAAATTCGCAATTCCCACATCTGAGGCCTTCATTTTTCATACTTAGATGAAATTTCACCTCATTTCTTCATTCTTTTAACTCAAACACTCCATAGGCGATTTTCCAAGAGAACTTTCGTCCCCAAATCAATTGTAAGTCAATTTTTACTCAATTCCTTCAATCTTTAACATCATCTATCATGTTTTCATCTTAAAATCAAGGTTTTTATGGGTGAAAATGGGGATTTGGGTAGAACCTAGGTTTTCTTAAATATAGGGATTTGAACCTCAATATGAGGTCCGATTTCAAAACAAATCATAGATATGAACTCGTGGGGGAATAGGTAACCAGGTTTTGGTTCGAACCTCGAGTTTTGACCACGTGGGCCCGGGGGCATTTTGGGAAATTTGAGTAAACCTTTGGGAAATTCATTTTTATGCATTCAAATTGATTCAGTTAGCATTTGTTGATTCATTCAAGTAATTTGTAACTAGATTCGAGCGATTTTGTGGTGAATTCGAAGGGTAAAGCTATACTAGAGGCTTGAGTTGAGTTTGGAGCATTTGAGATAAGTGTTTGGTCTAACTTTGGCTTGAGGGAATAGGAGTAGAGTCATATTTGCTAATTGCTATTTGTCGAGTACGGTGTATAGGCATGGTGACGAGTATCTATACACTAGTATCGAGCATGACCGTGAGTCCCAAATTGCTAAATTATCGAATTCTTAATTGTTGTTTATGAGGACTTGGATGGAAATCTTTAAACACTGAGCCGGTAATTGTTGAGACTGAGCATTGATTTAGACGTGTTAAGTAGAAATTGAATAAGTTTGGTTATAGTTGGATCTCCCCTGTCGGGATAGTTTATTATATTATCTTGTTCCCTTGCCAGGATTATTTTGTGTATTGTGTTGAAAGAAATGGGATCATGTGGCACACTGACTATGAGGTATTACGAAATGGGATCGAGTGGTACGCCTACCACGTGATATTATAAAATGGAAGTGAGTGGTACGCCTACCATGTGATATTATGAAATGGGATCGAGTGGTACGCCTAACACGTGATAATATGAAATGGGATCGAGTGGTACGCCTACCACGTGATATTATGAAATGGGAGCGAGTGGTATGCCTACCACGTGATATTATGAAATGGGAGCGAGTGGTACGCCTACCACGTGATATGTGAAATGGGAGCGAGTGGTACGCCTACCACGTGATATTATGAAATGGGATCGAGTTGCACGCCTGCAACGAGAGAAAATTGAGATAAGTGAAAGTGGTTTGTTTTCCCTTATCTGTGTTAGAAGAAATCAGATGTAGTTTCTTTTGTTATTCCTGATATTCCGTTTTATCTACTACCACATAAGTATGTTCCCTTCCCAGTTTTAATTGTTTACTTTCCACTGTTAGTTTGTTGTACTTGTATATATATCTGCACAGGTTTATCTGGTAGTCTGGTTTAGCCTCGTCACTACCTCGCCGGGGTTAGGCCATGCACTTACCAGCACATGGGGTCGGTTGTGCTGATGCTACACTCTGTTCATCTTTTTTCACAGATCACAGTACCGGAGCAGGAGCTTTTGGACAGCAGTAGGTGCGTTGGGAGATGACTTCAGTCCAGGGACTTTTGAGGTAGCCTAGCTGGCGTCCGTAGGCCGGAATCCCTTCTATGTTATTAGTTTGTTTTCCTTGTACCGAGACAAACATTGATGAACTTCTATTCAGACTTGTTTTTAGCACTCTTTTTGTAGTTCGTGAGTTGGTGACACCAGTCTTGGGGGTAGAGAAAAGTTCAACTTCCCCATTTGTGGTTTCAGTTATCTATGCTTTTAAGACTTCTTCTTTTACGTTAATTGTCTCGTCTTTCCTCATATGGTTAATGTTGTTAAGAGAAGTGTTAAGTTAATTGGCTTGCCTAGCTTCTATTAGTAGGCGCCATTACGACTCCCGAATGTGGTAAATCCGGGTCGTGACAAGTAGGTATCAGAGCTCTAGGTTACATAGGTCTCGCTACTCACGGACAAACTTGGTAGAGTCTGAGGGATCGGTACGGAGACGTCTGTATTTATGCCCTAGAGGCTACGGAGTTAGGAAAAAATCTCACTTTTGTTCTTTCTTGTCGTGCGGTTCTGTTTCTCAAATACTGGTCGTCTTTTTACTCTGTTCTTTCACAGATGGCGAGAACACGTGCTTCCTCTTCTACTGTGCAGCAGCCCGAGCCCCCAGCAGCAGCTCCTGCGAGGGGCAGAGGCCGTGCCAGAGGCTGAGGCAGGGGCAGAGCTCAGCCCCGGGCAGCAGTCCTAGAGGTGGAGCCTCATATTGACTATGATAAGGAGGTTCCAGCTCTCAACAGCAGGGTCCTCGCCCCGTGACTCAAGCACCAGGTGATCCACAGCTTGCCCAGCCAGCTAGAGGCGGAGGTAGGGATCATAGAGGTAGAGGTAGAGACCGTAGAGGTGGAGCTCGAACCGGCAGAGGTCGGGGTCAGCCAGTAGCCGATCGTCCCAGAGCCATGGCTCAGGGAGGTGGGGCCCAGCCCCGGTGTTATGCTTTGCCAGCCAGGCCAGAGGCTGAGTCTTCATATGCTGTTATTATAGGTACTATTCTGGTCTGTGATAGGGATGCTTCAGTGCTATTTGACCCTGGGTCTACGTATTCATATGTGTCATCTTATTTTGCACCCTACCTGGCTATGCCCAGTGATGCTTTGGGTATCCCTGTTTATGTATCTACACTGGTGGGTGATTCTATAGTGGTCGACCGAGTTCATCGTTCCTGTGTGATAGTGTTTGAGGGTCTTGAGACTCGTGTTTATTTATTGCTTTTAGACATAGTGGATTTCGATGTTATATTAGGGATAGATTGGTTGTCCCCGTATCATGCTATCTTGGATTGTTACGCCAAGACCGTGACTTTGGCTTTGCCAGATTTGCCCCGATTAGAGTGTAGAGGGACCCCAGGACATGCCACCCGCAGTGTTATTTCATATGTGAAGGCTCGACGTATGGTCGAGAAGGGGTGTTTATATTACGTGGCGTATGTTCGCGATTCCAGCACTGAGGTTCCTTCTATTGACTCTGTCCCTATTGTTCGGGAGTTCCCCGAGGTTTTCCCTTCAGACCTGCCTGGTATACCGCCCCACAGGGATATTGATTTTTGTATCGATCTAGCCCCAGGCACACAATCCATTTCTATTCCGCCGTATCGCATGGCCCCGCCAAAGTTGAAGGTGTTAAAGGACCAGTTGCAAGATTTGCTAGAGAAGGGTTTTATCAAACCTAGCATTTCTCCTTGGGGCGCGCCAGTGTTATTTGTGAAGAAAAAGGATGGATCGATGAGGATGTGCATTGATTACCGGCAATTGAACAAGGTGACAATAAAGAACAAGTATCCACTGCTGAGGATTGATGATTTGTTTGACCAGCTTCAAGGTGCAAAGGTGTTTTCAAATATAGACTTGAGGTCGGGCTACCATCAGCTGAGGATTAGGGCGTCTGATGTCCCTAAGATAGCATTCCGCACTCGGTATGGGCATTACGAGTTTCTGGTCATGTCATTTGGGCTGACCAATGCCCCAGCAGCATTTATGGAGTTGATGAACCGAGTGTTCAGACCTTACTTGGACTTGTTCGTGATAGTCTTTATTGATGATATTCTGGTGTACTCCCACAGCCAGGAGGAGCACGAGAAGCACTTCAGAGTGGTTCTTCATACTCTGAAGGATAGCCAGTTATACGCTAAGTTCTCGAAGTGCGAGTTCTGGTTGAGTTCGGTTACATTTTTGGGTCATGTTGTATCAGCAAAGGGTATTCAGGTGGACCCGAAGAAGATTGAGGCAGTTAAGAACTGGCCTCGACCAGCATCAGCTTTTGAGATACGGAGTTTCTTGCGGTTAGTAGGTTATTATCGCCGATTCGTAGAGGGAATTTCATCCATAGCAGCCCCGATGACCAGATTGACCCAGAAGGGTGCCCAGTTCAGATGGTCAGACTAGTGTGAGGCGAGCTTTCAGAAGCTCAAGATAGCTCTGACTACGGTACCAATATTGGTTTTGCCCACAGGCTCAGGGCCTTATACAGTTTATTGCGATGCTTCCCGTATTGGGCTTGGTGCGGTATTGATACAGGATGGCAGAGTCATTGCTTATGCTTCGAGGCAATTGAAGATCCACGAGAAGAATTATTCGGTCCATGATCTAGAGTTGGCAGCCATTGTTCATGCTTTGAAGATTTGGAGGCATTACTTATATGGTATGACATGTGAGGTGTACACTGATCACAAGAGTCTACAATACTTGTTCAAGTAGAAGGAGTTGAACTTGAGGTAGCGGAGGTGGTTGGAGCTATTGAAGGATTATGATGTTACTATTTTGTACCACCCGGGGAGATCTAATGTGGTGGCTGATGCATTAAGTAGGAAATCCGCCAGCATGGGTAGTCTTGCTTATGTTCCGATCAGCGGGCCAGAGACCGCTTGCTTTGAATATTCGGGCCTTGTCCAATCGGTTTATGAGGCTGGACATTTCTGAGCCTAGTAGAGTGTTAGCTTGCACGGTCGCCCGTTCTTCATTATTTGAGCGTATCCGTGATCGGCAGTTTGATGATCCTCATTTGTGTGTCCTGAGAGACACGGTGCAGCATGGAGGTGCAGCATGGAGGTGCCACGAAGGTGACCTTAGATGATGATGGTGTTTTGAGATTGCAGGGGCGAGTTTGTGTGCCCAATATCGATGGGATTCGCGAGTTGATCTTAGCGGAGACCCATAGTTCTCGGTATTCTATTCACCTGGGCGCCGCAAAGATGTATCAGGACTTGCGGCAGCATTAGTGGTGGCGTAGGATGAAGAAAGATATTGTTGCATATGTGGCTCGATGTTTGAACTGTCAGCAGGTTAAGTATGAGCATCAGAAGCCTGGTGGTTTGTTTCAAAGGGTTGAGCTTCCCGAGTGGAAGTGGGAGAGGATTACCATGGATTTCGTTACTGGACTTCCGATGAACCGGCAGAAGTTTGATGTTGTTTGGGTCATTATTGATAGGCTAACCAAGTTAGCACATTTTATTCCTGTTGCATCCACTTATTCATCGGAGAGGTTAGCGGAGATCTACATCCAAGAGATTGTTCGCCTTCATGGGGTGCCGGTATCTATCATTTCGGACCGGGGCATGCAGTTTACCTCGCGCTTCTGGAGAGCAGTTCAGCGAGAATTGGGTACCTAGGTTGGGTTGAGCACAGCATTCCACCCTCAGACGGATGGCCAGTCCGAGAGGACTATTCAGATATTGGAGGATATGCTCCGAGCCTGTGTCATCGATTTTGGAGGCTCGTGGGACCAGTTTTTGCCTTTAGCAGAGTTCGCCTACAACAATAGCTACTACTCTAGTATTCAGATGGCTCCATATGAGGCGTTGCATGGTAGGGGATGTTGGTCTCCATTCGGATGGTTTGATCCGGGAGAGGCTCGGTTATTGGATACAGATTTAGTTCAGGAGGCCTTGGACAAGGTCAAGATCATTCAGGACAGGCTTCATTCGGCTCAGTCGCGGCAAAAGAGTTATGCAGATCGTAAGGTTCGGGATGTAGCTTTCATGGTTGGTGAGCGAGTATTGCTCCGAGCGTCGCCTATGAAGGGCGTGATGAGATTTGGGAAGAAGGTCAAGCTTAGCCCTAGGTACATCAGTCCATTTGAGATTCTCGATCGTGTAGGAGAGGTGGCTTATAGACTTGCCTTGCCTCCTAGCTTGTCAGCAGTGCATCCAGTGTTTCATGTGCCCATGCTTCGGAGGTATCACGGCGATCCAGCCCACGTGTTAGATTTCAGCACTGTCCAGTTGGACAAGGATCTGTCTTACGAGGAGGAGCCGGTAGCTATTCTAGACCGGCAGGTTCGA